>APFE031650119.1:7089-33645 GCA_000404065.3 Pinus taeda | reverse complement strand
AAGTCCTAAAATACAATGATTTGAGCAATTTGATGGAGGGAATGAGTGGCAAAAGAAGGAAATGAATAGGAAAAGGAGGTTGAGTGGATGTATAAAGAAGTGTAGGTTTGAGGCTCAACAGCTCTGTCGGTATCCCATCCTGCAATTGATATAACATTTCTTGGGGAAGGGCAGCCAAGTTAAGGCCAAGATCTTTCATCGTGATAAGTGACATCTAATCCATCACATTTGGTGAGACTAACGCTCCTTCTGCCAACACTATTGTGTTGACCATTCGTCCACGCAGCATCTGCTCTGCTGCTGAAGTGCCTACTGCGACGTGGGTAGACAGGGTATCTTCTTGAGGGGGCCACACCTATAACTCCTACAGCTTCACCCTAAGGGCCCCCAACATAGTCTGGTGCACCGTCATAAATTATTGAAGTGCTTTGTTGGTGACATCATGGACTATCTCGCCGATGTCATGGAGATCACCTTCAATTAAGGTGATCAGGTCAATGGCCAGCTTCAAGGCCTTGACCTTTTTCCTTGGACCCGATCTCTCTGCGATACACAGTCGTTTGAGTAGTGTGGACGCGGTCCTTGGGTCCGCACTCCCTTTTGCTATTTCTGTGTCCTCTGCCTCCTGCCTTAAGGACGTTGATTGGCCCTCCTCTGCCTGTAATTGTTGCCTCTGTTGTCTGTGCTGCTTCTACTGATTTTGTGGCCTTCTTATGCTCTGTGGTGCCCCCCATATTTGGCCTTCTTCTCGAATTCCACCAAATATGGGGTGCACCACTCAGGAGGCCATGTCTCCAATACAGTGAAGATTGCATCGTTAGTGGCTACAAATGGTAGCTTTTTCCACTACTTTGTCGGGTCCTTTCGCACCCTGATGCAAATGTTTTTCATATCCACCTTGATGTCTACAAAACTCTGCAGACTATTGTGCATCGTAGGTGACAGGCACAACCTCCTGTTGATCCACAATCAGATGCTTGCCTCCATGAGCACCCAAAAAAGATTTGTATTGCGAATCCATTTCGCATCCTTGGTAGCCCAGAGCGAAGCGTATTTCACTGCCTATGGTAAGTCTCAGTCAATATTGGGTAACTGACTATCCTCCAACAGTTCTCCCTCTACCAATAATATGGATAAGAGAAACCACGTGTAGTGGGAGGTCTTACCCTGCTCTTGGGCTTCGCGATCGTTTAACAAAAATTCCTTGCAGAGGAATTCGACCCAGTTGAATTGGACCCCCTTAGTGCACTACTTGGCCAACGTGACCACCGGCGCTAGTACCTCATTGGTGCGACATTTTCTCATCACTTTACCATCCATGAGTTAAGTTGCTACGCGCACCCCCTTGTCCTTGATGTTGGAGATGGTGTAGCCCCTCTTCTTTTTCTCTAGCTTATATTTCGCTTTCATGGCTTCTGTAAGAGCCAAATCGCTACTTTTTCTGGCTATATTCGCGGGGTCCTTTCCCTTATAGGGAATCTGAGAAATATGGTGGATGAAGTCTGCCGTGATGGGAATAGGCTTCTCTAGCCATAGATACCCATCATGCACCAGGCAAAGCAGCTGCCTGATGACGAAAATGGTGATGGGCAGGCTGTGGAAATGTGGAATCCATAACAAGTGTAGCAACTCGGCTTTTTCCACACTGCACAACCATTTTCACAGCTCTAGCGTGATTATTGCCCCCTCGATGTTCTGCTTCATCAGATTCGCCGTCTCTAGGTGTGGGAACTTTTTGCTGTCAGCACGGTCCCAATCTTAAAATTTCAAGGTGGGCATGCTGCCTAGGTGCGTGCCCTCAAATAAAATGCCATCGGGGAGGAGTGAGGTCTGGAGTCAACTCTTTGTTGCATCCGGATCCTTTGGTACTTTCATCTTCCCTTTCCGCGGAGGGACATACTCGTGTTGTTTTGCTGCAGAGTGCAACAGTTGGATATCCTCCTCTATGTCTTCTTCTTCTTCTGTGGTGGCGATCATGGCCTGCAAGTCTTCTTCTTCCTCATCTGTTTCAATTGTGACTGCTTTCCCCTTTTCTTCCACTGATAATTTTCTGTGCCACGGATTCCTCAGGGACATGCGTACTGACCCATTACCTGTTTATCCTTCTTTGGTCGCAGTGTCTGCAGTGACTTGGGGATTTTTGTGACCACCCCAGTGGCCTCGGGAACATCCTACATCATGGGGGTCTACACGGCCTCGCCGGTGGTTCCCTCTTCAATTCCCAAGCCATCCTTAGTGGTCGTCATCATCTCTACACTGTATTCTATCTCTCGCGAACTTAGGAGCTCAATTATTGCTTGGTTCTCAACACTTTGTGCTCTGCTCAAATGCTCAATTCTCAAATGACCAAGTGTTGTTCGCTGGCCAGCCTTGTGAGTTTTATAGCACCTTTGGAATTTGAATTCGACTGTTCCCCCCAATTTCGGTTCATTAATGCTTTCTTGGTGGCAGAGTTTCCCAAATATTACCCATAACTCGCATCTAAAATGCCCACTGCCTACTCCATTTGGCCTCAAATCAGACATCCCATCATGAATAGTGACACCAACGGTCACTTCCTATCCAACCCGTGCGGCAACGCAACCCTCCATGTGCAGCCACAAACCCTGTGACGTCCTACTCCTGCACGTATCTCTCATATCGCGCAACCCCTAGGAAGAATATTTTATAGTCCCGTGCTCCCTTTCAACTACCTGGAGTGTTAAAACTGTCCTTCCTACGGCTAGTCAGGTGGGTGCACCACCCGTGCGGGGCTTCATCTTGTCCTCCACCATGGTTCATGGAGAATCCCCATCTTCCATTGTAGTGATCGACATCATGCACTCTACTATTTTCACTGCGCTGCCCTGGTTACTATGTTTGGTGAGATGTGGTCTCAGCCATGGCAGCAGGCTAACCAATTCACGACAATAGCTTTCCAATTTCTCAATATGATTGTACGCACCTTGCCTTACCATCCTTAGTTTTTCAACGAGAAATGCTTCCTTTATTTCATTTTCCAGCTTCTTGAACTCTGCATCCATTAAAGTGCTTTTCTCCCTTAGTCGTACCGAGTCTTTTTCAAGTTCGCGAAGTCTAAAGTTTCCCCATCAGATTTCTTCCTCAAGTCGTACGTATTTTGTTTCACGCAACTATGTGATTTCTTCGTTCCGGTTTGTGCGGACCATCGTATCTACGAGCACTGTTATGCATGGACTCATCTTTGTATGCTCCACAGTTCTTTATGTTTTTCTGCTAAAGTTGTGATTTCATCTTTGCCATTGTCTGAATTATACAAGATAAATGAGTCTAGATCAGAATGCATGGAATAAATAGGGTAATTCTATGGTCTTTCTGAACTACTTACCATGTATTTCATCAAGGTTTCTCTGTAAAGCTTAATACAGAAATGGTAGCATATGACATGTCTAATTGCAGAGATCCTTGTAATTTTTCTCCCCATGAGTGAGATAACAACATACCATATTTAGGTGGAATATCAGCAACTACTAGGTCCATAATAATACCTTTTTCTAGGCATTGGACTAGATTTACACACAGATCTTTTATCAAGCCTAGGCATTTGACTTGACTAGAATCAAAGGAAAACAAGTCCTTGTAGGGTCTAGTGATGTCTAAGTTTAATCTTTCCATGACTACTTTAGGCGTTAGGTGATGAGATGCTCCTGAATCTAACATAGCATTATGTAGGATTTTATCATGAACATTTAAGCTAATGTAGAATGGAGGAATACCCCCTTGTTGATGTTTTCCATTCACTTCTAGACAAAATAATAACTCAGGTTGATCATCATTAAGGTTTACAACATCTTTTCCTTCACCTATGTCAATTTTTTTAGTAATTTGTGCTTTGTATGATTCATTTTCACTAGCTTTGTTAAAGGAACTGGTATTTTCAATTTGGCTATCTCAATTTTGATATTGAATGGCATTTGAGTTTTTCCTAGTTGAATGATTTCATCTTTAGCAATTTGGGTTTGTGTGTTTTTATCTTCTTTACCAACACTTGGTAATTCAATTTGTGTATCAACAGTTTTGCTTTCAATTTTCTTGTTTGGAATAGTTTGAGTAGAAGTTGAAGTTTCAGTTGAAGTTGAAGTTATATCTATAATTTTTGGGCTGGAAGCCTCCTAAGTTCCTCTAGGTAGAATTTGTAGAACTTTAGTCACAGGAGCTTCTGCTATTTTCTTAGTTTGGGTTTGGACTGATTTCTTAGTAGGAAATTCTGTGTTCTTTTTCCTAAGGCTATATTCTTTTTGAACTTCATAGATATCATATTCATAGCCTTGTTTGTAGTCAAAGGACTCTCTAGATTCTAATTGTAATTATTGTAACATGCACAATTCATGTTCTTCCTGGGTAAGAAAAATGGCATCTTCATTGTTTATCTAGGTGTCCTGGTCTTCTTCAAGATGTTGTGAACCTTCAGCATAATTTTCCTAGAAAGGTGGCCTAATTTGTTGATCGGGTGTACCTTCTTTTGATTTTCTAGTAGTAGGATTTTTCCTAAAGTTAGAGTTTTTGATTTGAGGTCCTTGTTGATTTTCCCACTGAGGTTTTATTTCCATATTCTCTAATTTATCCATTAACTTTTCTAAACTTTAAGCTAAACTATTTATCTTAACATTTGAAGTGGATGGTTCTTCCTTAATGGTAACTCTCCTCTCATTCCTCATTCTATCTCTTTTAGCCAACAAGTTGGCTTCTGCACTAACTGAATCACTCTGCATCTATTCTAAAGTTGGAGGGTTTCTTTCTCTCAATTGGTAAGACATATCAGTGTCAAAACCATCAGGAAATTTGATTGGTGCAAAGTCTCATGTAGGTTTGATATTTGTAGGGATTGCATTATAAATATTGTTGAACCTAGTACAATAGTCCTAAATAGATTCATTAGGATCTCTTCTAATGTTTTCATATTCAAACAATATTTGTAAAGGATTTTTCTTTCTTTCCCATCTATTGATAAACAAGCTATGGAAAATAGTTAAATCAGAAATATGGCCAGCAGGTAAAGCTTTAAACCATTTCTTGACATCTCCTGCTAGTGTTTGTGCAAAGAATCTCATATGTACATCTTCTTCATCAATTTCATGTAATTCAAAATAATCATTCATTGTATTTACATGTTGTTGTGCAGTATATTGACCAGTACCATCAAACTGAAAGATTTTACTCTGTTGTCTTGGGGCATGGCATATACTTGAGCTGGTAAGATCAAAGGAGCATATATGGCAGCCATAGATAATATTATAGCTTGGCTAGGAGGTAAAGTGGTAGTTCTTGAAGATGAACTTGAAGTGCTTGCAGATGAGCTTGAAGTGCTAGAAAATTTAGCAGAAGTGCTAGAAGATGAACTTGAAGTATTTGGAGATGGAAATAAAGCTTTGGGCCGAAGAGGAAGCTTGGGGATCAATGATTCTATGGAATGAAGTGTAGTGGAAATAATAGATGAGGTGGTACTAAATAAAGATGAATTTACAGACTTTGAAGGAATGGTAGAAGGCTTAGGAGTAGTAGCAATTCAGGCAACTAATTCAACCGACTGTTGAAAATAAGCTTCGTCTATGTGCCTTATCAAGGTTGAGGTTAAAGCATCAAGTTTGTCGAAAGTGTCTAGAACATGTTGATCTAAATCATGATGTATAGTATTCTTATTTGATTCAATAAATTGAATTAAAGTAGGGTATATTATAGTATCATGGATTGAATTTTCAGATTTGGTACGAAACAAAGAATGCTCAAATGGTAAATCAAATTGAAAATCCTCTAAGTTTGATAACTCTTTAGGAAGTGAATTTGCTTTGATTAGATGACTAATGCTTTCTTGACTTTCTATTTTATTATTTTTTCTTAAGATTCTGTCCAGATTATCAACAATTATAGCATGGTTTGGATCTGGATGTACCCTAGTATAGTATGTTCTTTTGGAAGCCATAATTTTAAATTTTTTATTTTTTAATGAAACTTTTTGACAACCCTAAAATGGTCTTAAGGTAAAAAAATGAGATTTAGGATTTCCTTTAAGGTTTATTAAACCGAGGACTGATTTCCCAGTATGGTCACCACTATGTTATCACTCCAAAATTTCCCTAGGGTTGTTATGTTGTGTTTAAAGAAATAATAGAGGTAAGCACAAACCTACTTTGAGATAAGGATCTAGCCTTCCTAATGCTCTGAGAGGGCTCTCTCTTCATAATTTAACTTTGTTGAATTAATTGATTTTAGGCTAGTTATTTAAGCTTGACTGGGTTTTGATTTGATTTGGTGGTGGAATCACTAATTTAGATGGATAGATGAATGTCTTTTTACCTTTGGGCTATGGAGTCAAAATGTCAAGAAAACAGGACTGAATGAAGTTCTAAAGATAGTTTCCACAGGGCAAGGTAGTTGAGTAATTTCAGATCTTTTAGGCTAGATGGTGAAGTGGTTTTTAATCGGGATCAAGAAGTAGTTAAGGATTCCCCAAACAAGATAATGAGGGAAATGAAAGAGGTCAATCGAAAATAGGGATCAATGAAGAATTCCCTACTCTAGATATTAGAAGAAAACATAAAAATGAATAAATGTTCAAGACAAAGTGTACTTAAACAAATTCTGTAATAATATTCTAGTTATTACATCCAAATTTGGAAAACATGTAGGTATGTGAAATACTTAAGAAAATAACAATTTAACAAATGAAAGATACTTCACTGAAGTGGCCCAACACATGAATCATGTAATGCAATGCTTTTATTACTCAGTCCAATCTGCTAACTTGAATGTTACAACAAACCCTTAGGTTTTAGATCAATACAACCATAGAAAGGTTCAACAATCCACCCTTCAATACTTTGAGTTGTGAAGTATTTATACAAAAACTATTACAAAATATCCTAAAACTTATTTAGGAATTATTCAAGGAAAATGAAATATCTTCATGTAAAAGGATAGAGACAATTATCTAACTAATGCAAGCTATCCTATTTATTTGGCTTTGCTATTTGCTTTCACTGATATCTTGCTGCTTTATCTCTTTTATTGTTTTGCTTTATGTTGGTTGTCCCTTTACTCTGCCTTTGACTTTTAAACTCTGTCTTTCATTTGATACTCTTTAACTTAACTGATCTGTTACTCTTTACTGTTTTACCTTGACTACCCTTGACTGCTCTATTTTCACTGTTTTACCTTTCATTTTCATAGTAAATCATTCAATTTTTCCCAAGACTCTCCATTTGGTAATTTAATTTGTACCATTCTTTTGAAGATTTCATCAGCTTCTGTGTATTTTGCAAATGTAGATTTGTTGATAAAGAGATATTTTACCTCATGCTGGAGGTAAATGAGATTCTCGAAAGTCTGATATAGCATTTTTCCTGTTGGAATTCCTTTCATGGCTGAATTGTTTGCTTGTTCCTTTGCCACTTCTTTGATTTTATTATCATAGTCTTCATGCTTCGTCAACTTTTCATTGATAACCAAAGGATTTAGCAGGCCTTTCTCCCACAAAACATCAAATTTCACCATAAATCTAGTTATTGCAAGCTCCATGTTTTGACACTTGTTTGTACCATCAAGTTCCTCTTGGAAATTACCTTTTTCACTTCTAGAATTGTTTCAGTCTTGTCACTTATGCCAATATTTTCAAATTCCTCTTTGTTCTTGGAATTAAGAAACTTAATGATTTCATTGGCCTCCTTTGGCTTCTTACCAAGTCCTTCCTTAGCTTTTTGAATAGCTTCAGTTTCTTCCTTGATTAAATCCTTCTGCTCAAAGATGACTTGGATGGATGGATAAATATCATTAACAGAGTTAATGATATTGGCCCACAATTGTTGTTTTGCTAGGGCGAGTGGTTCTTTCAATGTCAATTCTTTCTATAACTTTTGTATTCTTTTAGTCAATTTGTTTGACTTCTACATTTCATTTTTATGCACGATTTGTGCCAACTTCTTTTCATATTCTAGAGTTTTTATTTGAGCTTTAAGTCTATTTATTTCATTTGTTTGTATGGACATATCCTGCATAGATTTGATTAATTTACCTGCTTCATCACTGGGATGAGTTGTTC
This sequence comes from Pinus taeda, assembly GCA_000404065.3. Lineage (NCBI taxonomy): Eukaryota > Viridiplantae > Streptophyta > Pinopsida > Pinales > Pinaceae > Pinus > Pinus taeda. The sequence continues at coordinate 25,592 of APFE031650119.1, read as the reverse complement.
TTGTTGTTGAATATATTGTTGATGTAGTGGCTGATGTAGATGGAAGTGTTGTAGCTACTGGAACTGTTGTGGCCACTGAAGCTACTAAAGTAGAAGGAACTATTGTAGTAACTATAGGAATAGTAGTGACAATAACTACTTCCATGTTGCCCTTTTTCTCATGTACTAACTTATCCATATCATTTTCCATTTTTGTTCATTGAGCATTTAACTGAAGAATGAGTTTCATCATCTCATCTTTTTGGTTTTGAGTCTCTAGAACTTCCTTGGTCTATGGATGTTCAGTAGGAGGCAATTTTAGTTGCTTCTTCAATGCAGCAATGTCTACATTCTTTTTCTTAATGAGTTCTTCTACACCTTTGACATTCTTTGGATCATATCCCATTTCAATAACCAAATATTAAAGGGATTTAATTATGTTATCTTTAGCTTGTGAGGATGCCTTCTCTGTTTTTTGTGCTTTGATATTCTCTAGAGAATTTTGTAGTTTTTGAACACTCACAACTTGGTAAGTCATAGTTGAGTATAACATTTCTCCTGCTTTCTTATGAAATTCTATTTGGTCTATAGGATGAACATCTTTGGCAAGATTCTCATAATATGTCTTTTTGTAATTCATTGATGACATAGGATGTTGTACTATGGGCTGCAAAAAGGTCATTTGCATTTTTCGTGTCTTATAATAAAATGCAGAAAGTAATCTATTCTGATTTCCAGGAGTCTGCTTCAAGTACTGTGAATATATTTCATCTTTTATTTCTTCATTTTTGGCCTTAATATCTTTGTATCTTTCTTTGATGTCTATTTCTCTGTCCATTTGTTTACTTGAAGAAGAGACTTCAACACTATGCTACTTCTCGATGATCTGAGCACTAGAAGTTGAAGGCTGATGAGTTTCCTTTGAAACTAATGGAGGTGAATTTTCTTTAATTACAGTGTATGTATCAATGATCTCAATTGTATAAATTACTTCTTCTTGCTCATTTACTAGATTTAGCTTTGTTCTTTTTCTAGACATTATTTCAAATTTGTTATTTGTTGTATCTTTGTTTGAGCAAGAACCTTCTTCTCTAGTCCTTTTTGCATTTCTGTCCTATAGGGCTAGAGTATTTAGAATGGAACTAGTATCCATATTGTTCTCCATATCCAGTAAGGTGTTTTCCAACCACTCTGACTCGTTGGCATATCTTTCAATCTCTGGCCTGGACTCATGCATAAAAGGTCTCAATTTAAACTTGAGTCTTAGTTTTTTTATGACACCCAAAGGATCATACTACCATTTGAAACTATCACTGAACTTCATTTCTTGTAAACATCTTTCTCCTTCCTCTCCAACATCCCTATTATTGAAGATAAGAGGACCAAGCTGGTTCTTGATTTTAAACTGTGATTTCTTTTTGGCTAATACAAAATTAACATCATCTGAATTTATGATCTTCCTGATATATTCTAGTGCAAATATCCTCATGAGGAGATATTTGGGCAGCTTATATGGAGTGAGTTGACATCCATCCACCCTAATTTCAGTGTAGTTCTGGTATAAATACCAATCTCATGTTATAATGTGTTTTGACAACTGTAAAACTTTCTTTATTTCATCACTGACACTGGGTTGATTGCTACTTCTTAGCATGTTAACAACTGGGTGAAAAAATGAATCAATGAAATCCTTGTAGCTGAAATCAGTGGAATATTTTCGGATTAAGGGTTTCCAAAAGATAAGAGATCTAGGATTTCCCTTAGTGTCCATTTTTTGGATGTTAACTGTAAATATTTCTGATTGGAAATATAAAATCATATGGAACAATACTGAAGAGTATATGAGTATTCTTTCATCTGGCAATCTAATCAATTAATCATGGATTCTGTCTGCTAAGAATTGGGCACAATTGAAAAATGTAGTTGGAGGGTTTCCTGGGAAAACAATAGAAAGGAAACCAAGTATAGGTTCATCTACATGTTCATCAGTAATATATACTAGAATATAGGATAGTATGGTTACAATTTGTCTCACTCTCTCAAAGAAAATCGTGGCAGAATATGGAGGGCTGTCTGTAGGAACTTGAGCTTTTTCTAGGAGGAAAGTCTAAAAAATTTTGGATCTCTTGGGAAGGTCCAGCTTTAAGTACATATCAATTAGGTTTTCAATAGAAAATGGGGCTTCATTAGGCTTTGGCTGGATCTACAATATTTCATTTGTTGATCCTGCAGTGATTGTGAACAAAATTTACTGGTTAGGAGAGATTATGGCTCTTTGAATTGGGAAATAGCAGAGTTGGCATAGATGGATGATTTCAGGGAACTGGTATACCTGTGGGAACAACTATTTGGGTAAATTTGACTCCCATAGTTGAATATCATCGTTCTAGTTGAGGAATTTGTCTTTGCTCCAGCAGTGGAGTTTTAACAGATTGTTGGGGGAGGTCGTGTCTTTGATCTAGAAATCTCTATCAGCCAATGGGAGGTGGTCAATATATAGGTGAGGAGTTTGCAAGGGTTTTGCATTCAGAACACTTTGGGAAGCCATATATTTCTTTATTTTATTCAATTTATCACTATCTAACTTAAGAAGTAGGCTTATGACCTTTGGAATAGTGTGAAAATATGAATACAGTTTGCAAAAAGGGTTTTGGATGCAACAGTGGCTTTCTTTAGGTCGGCAAGGATTTTAAAATTGTTCAATTTATTAATCCTATTAGAAATGTTGTGAAAATATTAAGTACAGGCCTTCGGCACTTCAGGAATACCTGGAAAATGAAGCTTTCATATGCAGAAGGGTTCTCTAGGGGCAGTGAACGCTTTCTGAGGCTTCAATTGTTTTTATACTACTTCACATCGAAGTCGATAGCATCTTTTGGTAGTAAAAGTTTGAATTATAGTTGTAAATGGCTTAAAATAGTTCAGCAGATATTCTGGCGCTTTAGAATAGGTCAAAAGAGGTTCATTTCTGCAATCCTTAAAAAAATAATAGTGAAAATATTGGAAAGGGTGACTTCTTTTGTTTTTAACCAACAATGGTTAATCTTTCAGTGCAGGGTTAAATTTAAATAGCAGGGAGGTTTCATCTAATGTGAGGAGGCGGTAAGGTGGTTTATCACATGCTCAAAAGTGGTATGGTGGTATTATTTTGGAGTATGCAATATAACGTGGGGCTACCACGTAGCAAAAGGACGGGCGGGGAAAACAGCTTATCTCGCATACTTTGTGATGTTAAAAGTCAGTCGTCGGAGCGTGTGATATGGAATGAGGGCCATTGGATTTGGAGGTTGGTGATCGAAGGGTTATGGGTGGTGGAGTTGTGAGGGATGAGTCACGGTGTGGGGTCGAGTTAATTAAAAGGTAACTTAGTTAATTAAGAAGTAAATACTGGAATTAATATATGCAATGAGGGTTAATAAAATGTGGGACCTAGGAATATATTACAGTGGGGATTTAATAAAATAAACTATAGTTTATCAAATGAAAATGGGGGTTAATGAAATGGCATGCAGGGAAAAAATATACTAGGGATATGAGTTAAAAGGGAATCGGGGAGGGCTTTTCAATGGGGCCCGATACATTTTAATTATTTAAACTTAGGATAAGGGGGTGTTACAAGGGAAAATGAGATGAAATAAGGGAAATTGATAAGGGGAGAATGGTTTTTAAAAGGAAATGTCTAGGGGAGTATGTAAAATAAAGGGAAAAAGGGTTATGTTACTAGGGAAAATGAGATGAAATAAGGGAAAATGTAAAATGAAGGGGAAGGGATATTTTTTACAAGGGGTAAATGAGTTTGGAAGGAAGTTAGTAATATGAAAAAAAAACCAATTGATGCTTTCCATGCCTCGTGAAAACTACTTCTGCCTACCCATCATTTACCCTAACATTTTTTCTTCATTTACTGGGTGCATTTGAGCTTGCTGACCCTTTATTTCTTTTTCTTTTGTAATCCAACTATCTAATTCTAACCTTATGACTTTCCTATGGCTCAGATTAAATTGTTGAGCTCATTATTGTTCTCTACCTAACTACTGATCTGCCAATATTAAACAGTTTGGCTAGATATTTATTCTCTATCTATCAGCATGAAATTTAAAGCATGAATGAATCAAGATTAAACTATTTGACCATCATGGATTGTGGTATTTTTGACAAGTTGCACACAATCTTATTTTGTAAAGTAAAAAGTAGTGGCATTTGAATTTGCATCACTTTCAGAATCTATTTTTTATCTCTTTTTGGTGGGGTTTATACTTTATAATCTTTTTTGATCTTTTTCTTTTATTAGTCCTTTGATTTTTCTTTTAGGACTTCACCCACTTTACATTTTTTATTTTTAATATGGGAAAACATTTTGCAAAAAGCAAAAGTATGTACAATATTACAACACTAATCATAGTCAATTCAAAATTATGAATCCTATTATTATAGGACCCTAATAGTGGCTCCACATGGGGATGGCATTTCCTGGTGAAATGTCAAGAACTTTAAGGTCAATAGCCTTTGAAAAGTTGATTGTTCTTGCCTTGTAACTGCTTTTCTGTGATCTACTTTATTCATACATATGATGCTACACCTTTCAAAGCTTAGGGCCTTCTCTTCGAGCTTTAGCCTCGAAAGATAATCATCCAATCCAATCTAAACTTTGCAATGTTATGTACAATGAGAAAAGTAAACAAATTAACTAATGTTAATCTGGGGAAAAGTAATGCTTCAACATTCTACCATTGACTAGTCAACCTGGTAGATTTGTTCCATCTAACTGTTTCAAGAAAAATGCATTGTTACCTCTATAACCATAAATGATGTAAGCGCCTTGCCCTAGGAAATCAAATTTACCATGTTTACCTTTTTCTTCTCTTCTAGAATCCCATTTGAGTACTTTTTCTCCTATGCAAAAATCATCAGCTTTTGTTTTCTTGTCAAAAATATTTTTGATTTTATCTTGGATCACTTGGGATTTGACATACACTTCTTCCCTGGTTTGCTGCAATTGTATTGTCTGATTTATCCTCCTTTGGATATCATTTGGTTCTACTTAGAATTCTTGAATCATTTTCATCACTAGTACTTCTAATGAGGCTGGAAAAAAAACATCCATTCCATATACTAATTGATAACGAGATGTACCAATAGATTTCTTAGTAGTAAGCCTATCTGCCCATAGGGCATTCACCAATTTTTTGTTCCGGGTTTTCTTGTTATCTTCTAATAGCTTATGTAATGTCCCTTAATAATAAAAAATAAATAATAATAAATAATATAATTAATACATCTCTAAATAAATGTAAATAAAAGAAATAAAAACAAGAAAAATAGTAAGAATAATAAACTAATAAATTAATTACATGCTTTAAATAAATAAAAGAAATAAAACAAGAAAAATAGTAAAAATTAGTAAAACTATCAAAAAGTAAAAACAAAAGAATAAAACAAGAAAGAAGTAAGTTGCATGTTGACACTTGGAGTGTGTGCATGTGTTTCCCCTTCTAATGTTTTCTCTATTTAATAGATGGCGAGGAAGATGAGAAGCATTCCATCATTCCAAGACTCTATCATTCATTCTCTTGGGAGGATAATGTTCTAAGACAGAGGAGTCAATAGCAGTAGTACGTTGATTGAGGGCTCAGGGGTGGTTAGTTGTAGCAAGTCCTTGCACAATTGAGCCTACGGTTGGGTGGAGAGTCGTCCCCAAAACCTTGTTGTGGTAAGCAGACTTCAACCACAGGTAAGTGCTACTCATAGTTTGAACTTGATGTTAATTAGTTGACTAATTACATGTTTATTTTGGGTTGTTACATATGGTATCAAAGCTTAGGCTCAACCCTTAGGGCCTATGGGCATCTTAGAGAAAAAAAAAAAAAAAAAAATTGTTTTGTTGGGATTTTTAACTTGACTTGTTTTGAAAGTTACAAGATGGTTACTTCCAGAGGTCGCATATTTTTTTCTACAAATCCTCGCTATACATGTAATTTTTTTTATTCATTGCATACTGGCTGCATAGTTATATTTTGATGGTGTTCATTTTTAAAGTAATTCCTATTCGTAATTTCCACAACAAATCTTATCCTGTACATATTATGAATATGTTCCTTGATTTCTACGAACTAGTCGCACTCCTTTCTTCTTTGCCCAATTCCTAGAAGACTGGTGTTTTTTTTTTCGTACATCTGTCTATGCTTTAAATCTTTTGACAAACATATTCCATTGTTCTGGATAGCTTTCTGTTGTTGGGGTGATTGTGGTTGGTTAGCTCTGCGAATGAGCTTGTGCTGGAAAATAAGGTATTGGTAGAGATGCTGCCGAGGCATGTTAATGATTTCTGTAGAGAGATTGTGCTTATTATGATCAAGCCAAACTTTCAATCTCATTTTGCATCACATTCCTCTACCTGGCCAATGTCATCAGCCATGCACAAGTTGCTTCCCAACCATACTCCTCGTTCTTGTTACTCTTGACAGTTTTGGTTCCGTCTTCAGAAGCAGGAAGAGCCACCATAGCCCTGCATTCCCCATCCCCGTAATTATTATTATCACCACTGCCATTTCCTGGACCTGCAAGAGGGCATTACAAAGAAAACCTTCAACGTGATTCATGCAGGAGCATCCAGCTAGGGCACCATGACTGGGTGTTGGTCTCCACCAAGGTGGAAGGTTTTAACAATGATTGGTTTATTTATGTTTAAAAAGTCAAAGTAGAAGGTAGGGACTTTTTTTTTCTTTGAGTTTCAGTTAGGGTCACTATCTTGTCTGTCTTTAATAAACAATAGTTATATAACTGTTTCTTTCATTTTAGAAAAAAACGACAAACATGTCAAGTATGAAATCTTGTAATGCAAATAGAACCGAATGCATAAGCAGTTGCATAATGAATAGAATAGAAATTGAAAGTAACTACGCATAGTTCAGGTTACTGTGAACAAAAAGTATAAATGGAAGATTGTAAATCATTCTAGGGGTTTAGCATACAAACATCAATAATAAAAACAGAGCAGACAATTTTTATTCATTCGAATCCATTTGTAACAACCATCTTAATATTTCTTTATTGTTTCCTAATCATTGAACAACCAGAATAGCCATATGGTGCATGCAGACTTTCTCTTTTATTTTATTTTCTAAAGGAATAGAACTCAAACAACAAGGACTGTATGCGAATTCCCAGAACGAGGGTTGGTAACCCATTAAGAGAGACCATGACCGAAATAGACAAGTATAACTGCAAGCAGTCTGAACTAAATGAGCAGATGCACATAGTAATAAAAGACAGAGGATAATTTCATCCATCCATCTGAACAAACACTAGATAACCAAGCACAGTTCGAGGGAGTACAAACCAGAATGAGAGAAATAATAGTTGAGCAACCACCTTTAGAGTAGAGGTAACTCAAAGCAAGCGAATTCTTTGTAATTTCTTTCCATTATAAAAAGAAATGCCTGTATATATATAACAGGGTCCGAATATAACCCTACAAGTAGTCGCAAAGCCTAATGACCAACAAACCCTAGACGAGGGTTTTGGGATGGCTTCCATTGAATACAAATTTACAGATATGAAGTAGCGAAACACAAGAAAGACTACATCGAATCGACCCAGGACACTTGACTACAGCAGAGGGACATCAACAAACAAGTATTGAGGAAATTGGACCATCAGAACCTCCAGGCCCTAACTTTAAAAACGAAATTGATGATGGTGACAGAGCCTGCCAAGTAAAAGCCGAGGTGACTACGCCAAGCACGTCCATTAGCAAACCCCAACCTGCAAGAGAACCAAGACAAGATTGTGAGCCTAGTTGTCGACAAAGAAAGGAAAAAGTAGCAAATAAGTGCATATGCAGAGAGAGAGAGATTCTCTTCTTTCCTTTACTTGGAGGGTTCGCAGTGTAGATAGAGTGCAGGCCATTGAGCAACAAATCTCGAATAGCGACTGAGACAAAGGAGTGATTTTAGTTAGAGATAGAACAATAAAGGGAATAGAGTAAATCATGGACAGATGAAGTTACCTAAAGTAAAGTCGAAAGTAAACTCAAGAGGAGATCAATATTGCAATGTAGGTCGAGCTTCAAGAATTGAAGTTGTCATTGTAATATATCATTGTTGTCATATGATATAATACAAATAGAAGAGGGGTTTTTCCCAATTGGGTTCCCAAGTAAAAAATATTTTCATTGTGATTGAATGATTACATGTGTTTCTATTGTAAGTTTTCCTTCCGCATATTAATTTAGTAGAATAAATTTGTTTCTATTGATTTTAGTTTGATTTCATTAGCAACTGCAAATTTCGAGTTATTTCTACAATAAGGAGAGTGGGTTCATGAAGATTGGTAACAAATGAAATTAGGACCCCACATAATGTATATATCCTAAATGAAGTGGAAGTAATATCCCTCTCATCTCATTAGTGAAAGGAAGTATTTTATTAGGAAAAGTGAGATATTTTAGTAATCCATAGAACATCAAGAATATGGAAGATTTAAAGAGTGATATGCAGGAAAAGAATGATGAAAATAAAAAGTTTTACATGATGTGAACCAATAGTTGATGTGTAAAGAGCATGAAGTGAATGATGAATTAAAATTAGAAATAAAATAAGCTATTGAAAATTACTCAAATAATCAATGAAGACCAAAGAGAAGCTCAAAATTATTTTGAATGATTGGAAACAATTGAAACTAGTTAAATTGCAAAACAGGGACCTATCACTTCAAATGCATCAAGGAAAAATCTTGCAAATAAGAAAAAAATGGAAATAAATATACAAATTCTTAAAAATTAAGTTCAAGGGGAGAAATATCTTGCTCTTGATATATGAAAAGGGAGAGACTTGTATATAAGAAGCATAAATTCATGGGGAGCATCCCTTTTTCATCAAAGTAGGAGAAGTCGCAAACAAGGACAACATTTGTAGAAAATGAAAATCTAGAGACATGGGGTGATAAGTTGTATAAAAAGGAAGTATTAAACTCAAGAGGAATAGCCTGTTTCCATTGATGACAAAGGAGGATAAATTGTATACATGGAGAGGCCTAGAGCCTTGCAATAGTAGTGCACAAATTTCTAGTGTTTCCATCAATGACAAAGGGATATATTGTTGGAGAATGTGTTTTTATTGATGTCAAAGCTAGGGGAAGACCCAATATGGATGCATATCAAAGTTATGGGGGGACCCAAAAAAGATTCATATCAAATTTAGGGGGAGACCCACCCAAGATTCATGCATTTATAAGTAAAAAGGAGACCAATATGTTGACCTAGTGGAATGGTGGAATAATGGACCACCTTTACAAGTTGACCCCTATAGCAAGCCCCAAATTCTATTAAATGAAAGAATTAGTGAGCACATTAGAGAGTAGGAAATAAGAAGAAGAAGAAATAATTAGAGTCTAGAAACAAGCAATGCAAGGAGTAAAAAAAGTAGAGAAGAAGAATGATGAAGAGAGAAGGTAAGAATAAATTTGGGGCTCGAAGAAGTAGTGGCGATAAAATATGAGTTGCAAAGAAGAAAGGAAAAGGCATTAACTTTATTAGGACCAAATCATACTAGTGGAAAGGAAAAAAAAGGATAATCTATTGAATTTATAAAAAAATAAAAATAAAAATTCATTATAATGTGAAATAGCTTACATCACATTATTTTAGGCTACCCCCATCAATTAACAAACAAAGAAATTATCATCATCTACCAGTCCATATACCAAACCATGAGTGCATTTGATATTTTATATATTATGAAAATTATTTGGTATTTTGATATCATTAATCTCCTATTCATACACATGGTTGTGTGGTTCTAATATGAAGCACATAAGCGCCAAAGGCCCCAAAAATATCTCCATATTGGCATTTTAACAAAAGGCACAATTTCCTTGAATTTTTTATATCCTAGTATCCAAAAGCCCCTAGTCACAACCACAGAGTTTCACTCAATGAACATTTGACATATCATGTGCATTCATGGCATACTATACAATACCCCTAATATGACTACATATTAGAAAATACCTCTGAAAATCACATTATTTAATCCCCTATCAATACGAACCCAATACACCTTCCCAATTCAAGAAACCCATACTCTCACTAGATATTGTAGGTATTCATTTTTCATTAACATTTTTATATTCCTTTATATTTTTTCATTAACTTTGAACACCATTTTTTATACTTTCCAATATAAAAACCCGTTAGCCTCTATATATCCCCCAACATATTATGTCATTTTTGTCTCAATATATATCCCCCAATATGAACCTAGGTGGTATGGTATTTCTCCCTAGTGAAGCCTCTATGGTCACAACACTGGTTTCATGGGTACTAAGGTGTAGCACCTAAGGGATAAAAACCCTAAAAAATATTTCCATATTGGTAGTTTGATAAAGGCATAAATTTCACAAAGCCCCATTAGGAACTCATTCTCAATGGTCAAGTACATAGGTACTAGGTTATATCCCTAGGGTCTTAAAGCACGTTCTTCAAACTCCTTTGACAACTCTACATCCCATTACTTGGGCTCTATCAACTAATAGAAAGGTTTCCAATATGTACTTAAGGTATTTGTTTTGCAAGGATTTTCAATGTTAGCCGCTTTCAAGTGTTTCCCAATATTCTAATATAAACATAAAAAAATTTAGGGTCTACCTTGCACTACATGGTAATTTTTTGGCAGGGATTTTGGTGTTAGTTGAAGTTTGTCTCACTGGGCACCCACCATACTAGGAGTTTAAAGAGAAAATCTTTTTCATATCCTCTTATACTCAATATCCTAATGGAATATGTTGTTATCTAACATGGCATTTGCGGACATCTCACAAAAATTTTCCCATCTCGAGGACCAAAATAAAAGTGTTTTTGTGGGGTTTCCCTTTATTAATGTTTTTAGGTATTTTTGCAATAGGCTGGTATTATGATAAGAAAAGGGGAATGTAGTGCAAGCTTACATGTTTAACATGTGTTAAGGTTGTAATGTTTTATCAATTTTGCATTGTTGATCATAATAATCACCTTGTATAATAAGCACTTGGTTTTGTAGTTTGGGTTGAAGGGAGCATATGTTATGAAGGTACTACGTGACTAGAGGATAGTGCTTGTATTTTGGTTTGAAGGAAGCACCTACTATGAAGGTATTACGCTATTAGATTGTAGTTGTTGAAGTTTGGATTGAAGGAAGTGTTTGGTTCAAAGAAACTTGGCAAAAGGTGGATGCACAAATATAGAGAAGCATAACACACCATCATAGAGCAGATAGTAGATAGCAGATGGAATGGGTGTATACAGTAGGTTGTTTCCTATAAGGAAACAGAAGGGATTGGTGTCTCTTGTAGGTTGGTGCCTAGAAAGTAGGAGAGGGCATTGGTGTCTCCTTTGGGTTGGTGCCTACAAAGTAACAAATGGGTTTGGTGTCTCTTGTAAGTTGGTGCCTACAAAGCAATAGACAAGAATGATGTCTCATATAGGTTGGTTCCTACAAAGGGGATTGCTGTCTTCTATAGTTGGTGCCTACATACTCGAGAAATTAATGAGATTGGTGTCTCCTACAGGTTGGTTACTACAAAGAAATATCATATAAATAAGTTTTATGATTTTCTCCCAAAAGGGTTTCCACGTATATATTATGTTTCATGTGTTTCTTATGATATTGATCTTTTATGGTGATTGAATGTTTAAATAAGTAAGAAACTGTATTATAATGATTCACACCCACTAAGTATAATTATGAATCCAACAAGTTAGTAGTGAGAGGAGGAGGGTGAAAGCCATATACATTTGCATGTAAACCATTTTTAAAATTTTAAAAATATAGAATCTCGTGTGCACATATACACTTATATGAAATCAAAAGAACTAAAAATAAAATAAAGATTTATATCAAAACTATTAATATCAATAAAACAAAATCTCTTTATATCATAATCCTACACCATTTCTATATAATTTTTTGTATCCATTATATTCTAGTCACTATTTTTTATTTATTTAAACTTTTAGAAAGCATGTCCATCCATGGTCTCTTCCTAACAATTCATTGATAAATGATTCTTTATTTAACAAACTTTTCCCCTACCCATATTGTTACAATATATATGAATTTAGTGTTGATTTGTTTCTTTTATTGTTTTTTAGTGTGTTAAGATTAAATTTTTATATAAATACATTTACAAACAAAATGGATTTTTTTCGATTTAAAATTATATTATCTCAAAATGTCTTTATATAAAACTAGATATCATTATTTGAGCAGAGTATTCTCATAGTCTATCACAAGGGAAACCAAACAATGAACAACAGTCTAGGTCTGTCAAAATATAAGAAACTATAATTGCTAAGTTCATAGCAGCTAAAATAAATGGAACTATTGAAAGTAAAAGGCATAATTCAAGAGGTTTTGGTGAGGTTTAAGAATGATGGTGTGTGGGTGCGATGATTTGGGTGCTTTCATCGAAAACAACAATGGTTCGAGTCTCATGGGGGTTGAACCTGGCAGAAAATTATTGGAAGCCGCACAGTAGATCAGGAGTGCCTTAGGTAGCTTGCAGAATGATGCTTTCTTTCTTGGTGATACGAGTGGAAAAAATGGTGATGTTGGGCAATACTTTGCTTGGATAGAGATGTACTCAAAGATGCTTATGGGATTCGTCCAGTTTTAGAAGAGGCACATCTTTCTCTGCTACAAGAATCCTGAGAGTTGGCTACCTTAGGTGTAGGTTTCTGAGTTTCATTGCTTTCCCAGGCTCCTCACTATTGTGCTTAAAGCTCGCAAGAATGAGATTCCAAGAAAGTTCCTCACTAGTGTTTTTGACATTGAGGGATGTTGAGGCAATAACATGCAGTTATTTATCTATTTGTCAATGGTTCCCTGCAGGATTCCTACATGCAACAGGGAACCAAGTTTTTTTTATTGGCGGGTTTCCCTCTCCTCTCATAAAATAAAACAGATCTATCATTTTTATTCAGATATGAAGGAGAGACAACAAAGAGGATACTCCAGCTCTTAGATCTATATCTAGAGGAGTTGTTTCCTATTTTTCTCAAAAATATTAATGGAAAATCGATATTGCTAAGGGTTCGAGGAATGGATCTAGTGAAATATTTGAAGCAAAGAGTAAAAAATAGCTCAAGCATACCAACACCTTTACAAAGTTTGATTTTTGTAGGAAAGGGGTAGAAAAATAAGTCTCAACTCAAATATTGGCATTCAAAGGAACTCCACCATTATCGTAAATTTAAGATTGTGAGGTGGTGTCCTAGGAGTGAGCATGCCACCTGGATCATCTTCTGCATGCAGGCGTCCAGTTTCTTTTAAGGATTCTTTGAAAGGGAATGTAACTACACCAAACAAAAAACCCCCAACTCTGACAATTCCAAGTCTGTACATCGTAGAGAAGATGGAGAAAGCTCTAAATCGAATAATAGGATTACCAGAAGTAAGTGGTATTTTCATTGTTTTTCAAGCCAAAGCTATCATATGTTGATTTAATGGTTTCTGGCCCAAATCTGGAGATCTACATCAATGGATCTACCTCAATTGGACCAAAGAGTTTGATATTTATCTGTGTGTGAAAGGTTTTTTTGTGGTTTAGTTCAATAATCAGAAAGATTTGGAATATGTCATAAATGACGGACCATGGTTTCGGGGAACAAAGGGTATTTTTGTAACCCCATGGTTCCCTAGATTTGATGCCAACACAATGGTGGTATCAAAAATTCTAGTATGGGTAAGGTTACATAATCTTTCACTCTCGTTTTAGCACCACCAATTCCTAAAAGGCATTGGGAATTCTTTGGGGATATTTCTAAAGATAAATCAAGAAAGAATGGACAAAGGTATCTTCACTTTTGCATGCATATGTGTGGAAATGGACTTAATTATAGGACTATTAGATCATGTTCACCTGATACACCAAGACTTCAAGTGGAAACAATAGTTAGATTTCAAAAACACTTCCTTTTAGGTGTCAGATCTGCCATCATACCAGGCACTTGCATAATACATGCCCATAAGTGAAAAAGAGAACAAAGAAAAGGACACAGGAGAAAAAAGGGTGGAAATTACCAGATCTACATCCTTCTGATGAAGAAATGGATGAGAGCCAACAAACTCTAGAGTCACGGGATCAACAAGGCTCCCAAAAGGAGGAAGAAGAGAAACTGAAGGATTAGGAAAAACAGACAGAGAATCCTAATGACCTTAGGGAGACCTAGATTTATGGAACTCAAAGCAAGGAAAGGAACAACAATCAAGATTCAGGTGGAACAAAGAGATCTAATGTTTTTGAGAGCTCAGACTCAGATAAAGAAATGTCATCATTAGAAAAAAGAGATGAGTTGGCATTTTTTATGGCTACTCCATCTCTTGGGGTATGGCAAAAAGTTTAAAAGAAGAAAGGCAAAAAAGAGAAGGCCATTATATTTGGCTAAATGTTTTTTTATTTTTGTATTTTTATTTATGTATCCTAGACACTATGAGTGCTTAAGGCACTTTCCTCTTGGTCCTCAGGGAAAATATATGAATGCACTTGTGCATCTTCTTATGTAACTTTTTTTTTTCTTATTAGAAAGTTGTGGTTTTTCTCGAGAGAAAAAAATAATACATAAGTCAAAAGGCTAAATATGATGTCAAGCATCTAATGAAGTGATTGGAGCTAGATCCTGAGCATTGGTACCTACTGGTGCATAAAAAAATGATATTTTAAAATTTTATTAGATTAGACAATTTTTTCCAATTTAACTTTCATTGTCTTCAATAATTGGGATAATCTCTAAAGAGATGGAAACTATTAATAGTATATTTATATTTATTTTTTACTCCCCTCATGGGGCAACTGAGTGGTTGGTACAATGGATGTTATCCCCTCCACCTAGTTTCAAATCTCATTAGGAATCTTTGGCTTACTCCAAGATTTATTGATTAACATGGTTTATTATATAAATATATATATATATAATTATATATTATTATATATATAATATAATATATAATTATATATATATATTATATATATATATATATATATATATATTAATATAATAAATATTATAATAACTATATATTATATTAAGATCTTTATAATGTAAATATTAAATTGAAAGGAATCATATTTGTGGATATATTTTTTAAATTGTATTATTTTGAATAATAAAATTTAATATTTTTTAAAGAGATGAAACATATTAATAACCATCCTAGATCCATCTTAATTTTGGATCTATCAAGCGTCGAGAGATCAAATCTCTTGAGGTGAAAACCTCTTTTTGAGTGCAAAACCTGAGGAAAGGTTTGCACCTTGAGAGATTTGATCTTTCTTGGTGTTTGATAGATCCAAATTTAAGATGGATCTAAGCTGGTTTCAACCATGTGCAACCACATTTTTTTTCTAATATATGATTAATCTAATCATTTTGTATATGTTAAATATGTTTAAGATTAATCTAGTGATTTCCTTCTCTTCTACATATCATGCACTATAGGCTTGTATTTATATTAAAGACTTCAGTTCCAGTATATGAATCCTCACAAAAATGACATATTTGAACTTGAGGTAATCAATAAATCTTGTCACGAAATTTTTTATTTGCAATATTTATATTAGCAATAGGTAGAGGTTAAGCTTAGGTTTATATATCTTTTAGGCATATTTTTTTCATAGGATTTTCTTTTTCATCTTGTATTAGACGTAAGTTGGTTGAATATTATCTTCTTTGTCGATATGTCCTTTGTTATTCATATTTTTGTTTCCTCTATTCTCTATGCTCGCCAATTGTCATTCCCTCTACTTTTTTTTGTCGATTTCCTCTTCATTGTGCATTTCCTTGTATTCTTTACTCTTGAAACTATTCAGTTTTCATTTGATGTGCACTTCTTTTTCAATATGCTCTTTGATACTGTCTTTCATGTGCTTCTTGGCATTCAACTTTTCCCTTCATCTATTCTTGTCGTTGTTTAGTTATCATTTTCTGTGACTATCTTTTTTGATCTCCCCTTTGATTTTGTCCTTGATGTTAACAGTCCTTAGTAACTGGCATTTCTTATGCCTTTTTGTGTTGACTTGATCTTTGTTGTTCATTTCTACTTAAGATGGATCTAGGCTTATGATTAAGATGAGTCTAGGCTCCTTGTTGTTCCTTGTCGTTTATTTCTGTTTAATATCAATTTAGGTTGATCATTATTGTAACAAAGAAATCAATGTCCAATATCAATAATTACTTTGCGCATACACTAAAATCAATGCACACTATCAATTTAATTACATTGAAAATAACACACATTATCCATCAATTTATGTTGTTGAAATCAATGCAGCCTTAGTTGCCATTTTTTGTTCCTTTCTTTGTTGACTTTCTCTTTATTGTACATTTCTATTAAGATAGATCTAGAGTAATGATTAAGATTGATCTAGGTTCTTTGTTATTCATTTATATTTAATATGGATCTAGGATGATTCAATACTATAATGCAAAAATCAATGCATGTTGTTAATAATTACTTTGTGAATACTCTAAAATCAATGCACACTATTAATCTAATTACTTTGAAGATAATACACATAGTTCATCTAGTTACATCATATCAACAATTAACGTCTACACTAAAATCAATGTATCTAGTGCAAACAATCTAATAGGATTATAAATCCTAAAACCAATGCATCAAGTGCAATTAATCAAATAGGATTAAGAACCAATATCTATATTGGAATCAATGCATTAAGTGCAATCAATCAAATAATATTAGAAATCAACATCAACATCTACATTGAAATCAATGCATCTATTTTAGTTAAAAAAAAATTACAAAATATCAATGTCAAAATAATCTAAACTCTAATTAGGACCTTATATAATATTTTACACCTTTAAGTGAAATTTCAATAATTTTTATTATCTTGTGTTTTATTTGATTTTGAGAATCCATTGGATTTCTATATCCAAATACTTCTACCTTTTGTAAAGCTATTACTTCATGATTCTCTATGGTTTTAATAATGTTCAATATTATATAATATCACATAATATTATATAGTTTGATGTTAAAATTATATTAATATTTATTTTGACATATAAATTATGTTTAACATTATATATTATAATAAATTCTATTACAATATAATATTTTTTCCACCATAAATAATATTTTGACATTATGAATATTATAGTAATTAGTTCTCTGCCTAATCCATAGATATATATTATAATATATTAAAATTTAAAAGTTATATTCAAATTTAATTTATATTTATTTTATTATAAAACTAATAATGTTAATATAACAAAATGTTAATATAAACCACTAATATTATATTGGTTTAATAGTTAAACCTATGAATTTGAAGTTTAATCAATTGAATTCATGATGGGAAACATACCCTTCATCTCAAAGTTGTACAACATTTATCTCACTTAAATGCTTTAATAATGTAAAATATTAAGTTAATTTGCCCATAATCTAATTATGTCAATTACTATACATAATTATAAGAGATAATAGTTGTAAATAATCATTAATATAATGTAATCATTAATATATATGATTAAGTGTGAATGGTGAATTTCTTCTTTTTATTTAATATATAAATTAATAAATAATCGATAATTATTATTTTATTTTATATTATAAAATTACTTTTAAAGAGTGAAAATATGAATTTGGGTAACATTTTCCTTATTTTTAGGTATCTGTCAACATTTTCATAATTAACAATCATTTTTCTCTAAAAAGGAAAATAGATTGAAAAGTATAGTATTACACACAATTCATATTATTTTTTCGTATCTTTTTCTATTATTATTAGTTCTCCCAATGCTTATAAACCATAAAACACTAATTCCAGAAAGCGTTTCCCATTTTTAATCAATAATTATTATTTTATTTTTTATGTGATTTTGTTTTTGTTTAAAATAGATGTTAAGTGAAGCAACCATCAAATTTTTACTTCTATTTATTTTTGTGCTAAGAAATACATAAATGGTAGGTAGTAACTCCTGGTACATATACATAATTGGATATGAATCCCACCTATTTTATTGGAAATACTTACTAGGCAATAACTCTTGGAAAATATATTTATTTACATGAACACATATTCATTTGCTTATATTAATCCATGTGATATAAGAATTGTCGTATGAATTCTAAACTTAATATGGATGTGCATAATCTTTGAAATAATTTTTTATTGCATGGACATTTGAATGTTTAACACCATAACATCTCCCCTATCCTAAATTTGCATTTATTAGTTGACATTAAAATATTTACTGCATTTACAGACACTAAAACATCTCCATATTAGGCTATGGAGTGTCTTTAGTTGCCATTACATTGATAGTTGTGTTTATTTTGGAATAGGGCTTCAAGAATCCTAATTTAATTATCAATAATTATTAGATGAATGGTACCATGATTTTTTTAAAATTATACCAATAGGTGTGTATATTTTGGAAAACAGCTTCCAAAATTCAAATTTAATTATCAATAATTATTAAGTGGATGGTAGGGATTTAACCTCCATGGAATATTCTT
>APFE031650110.1:0-38731 GCA_000404065.3 Pinus taeda | reverse complement strand
ATGTATTTTTTACAACGACCGAGTCATTGAAAACGGGTCGGCCGAGTCATTACCGAGTCGGAGTCGGAGTCGGAGTCGGAGTCTTAAAACATTGTTTAAAACCCTTAATTATGAAACTTATCTTGATTTAGTACTCTATTATTTTTTTATTTTTATTTTATTTTATTTCTTCATAAGTTAGAATTTTTTGTTTTATATATTTTAAATCAAAACAAATGAAATCAAAACAATTTTTTTTTGATTTTTTGATTTGAGAAGAAACAAACAAAAATAAAAAAAAATCATAAACCAAATACGCCTAAACTATACCTATCTAACCATATAGAGCCTCACGCATACATAATAGTAAGAATCGAATGAGTTCACGGGTTTATGTTGTGCGTGTGCAGGTTTCAACAGAGGAGGGAAGAGCAGGACAACGACAAAGCTCGAAGGTTAGAGGATGGAGCTGAGTGTTTGAGGGAATGGAAATGCGCTAGACGGATTAGGGAGATGGAGAAGACAACAGTAAGAGCGCGGATCAGTGGAGGGAATACGCAGAGGGTAACATGAGATTGTGTGGATGAGCGAGTAGCGGATAGGAGCTGCGAGAGGGTGCCTGCGACACAACAATAAGGAGAGGGTAAAAAATGGCAGCGACAGGGAGAGGAGAGTAATACGCAGGACAAGAGAGGAGCAGAACGTGATTGCGTGGAGTTGATAGTGTGAGACAGAGGGGACGTGCGAATTTGACAGGGGTTTGGTGGAGGTGAGGAGATTGGTGGGATATGGAGAGATTGCATGAGGAAAAGAGGGAGAGCTAGGCTGCGTAAGGAAGGGTGTGGAATGGCCAATGTGGGTAGAAATAATGGATGCCGCGTGAAGGTTAGATTGTGAGGATGGATACAACTGCGGCAGAGAGAAGAGGAACAATGCAGGTTTGGAGAAAAATGTGTGGAAAGGTTTGTCAGCCAAAAATAAAAAAAGGCGGATTTGGTGGAAGCAGCGAGGGTTTTACACAGTTCACCCAAAAATTTTCGAAATTTTCCTACAACAAAAAATGAAAACCCAAGGCAACAGCAAACATGTGGCCCAGAAAACCCTCAAAATTTTCCAGAAAGCTTAATAAAAAATTTAAATTGTCCTGCTTCAGATTTGCCTGATGAAAACCCCACAAAAATTTTCCAGATCTGAAATAAATACCCCTGCAAGAGCTGATTCCGAGGCCAGATCTTACCCTCTAGGGCTTAGATCTGGCTTCAAACAAAAAATCCCCTTCAGATCTACAACCTGCGATGACAAAAACAAAACACCCAGAAAGAATATATACAATGATGAAATTAAAAAAACCCAAAAACCTAGTTTAAATTTTTTTTACAGTAATGACAAGTTAAAGGCTTTAAGTAGCCATATCTATCATTATGCCACACATGTTTTTAAAAATTTAAATTTAAAGTGAGGTGCTTCAGAGAAAACCCTTCATGCATCAACAATGGAAGTTCTAATGATAAGCCTGAGATTCAATCAAGCTGGGCCCTTCAAAAAACGCTAATTGGGAGTTGGCTGGTCCAACTGAAAACTTCCCCGAATGCCCGATAATCTCAAAATCAAGGATTCCCTGCACACCTCAATTCAACCATTAACATAGAGTGAGAAAACGATAATGAAATTCAGATCTAATAGAGATACCTGCCATTATATCCAGAAATTAAATTACCACTCAAACCCTAGTGATCAAGCAAGATACCTGTGCTTAAACCACTCTTTAGAAAGCTATTATCAATGGTTGAAAAAGGAAATCTATGCATGAAAATAACACGTCTTACAACATTCCCATGAAGAGTAACACCAGCAGAAATTAACCCCAAAGTCTTTCTTTATTGCACATAAAAAAAATTACAAGAAAGCTTTCACTTAGCACACGACTCAAAGATCGAATTCTATTTCAACTGACAACTGACCCCCTATTTAAAGATAAATTTCCCAACGGCTAGTTCGAGTGATCCTTGTCAAAGTGATCTCGACCGTTGATGAGGATCAAAATTTCTTTTAATCTCATCCGTCAAAATTTTAAATATTGAGAAAATTTCGAATTTTTCAATTAAATGCATTTTAATATATTCAAAAATTAAAATTTTGCATTTATTTTCTCAAAACTTTGACTTTTACTTAACCGAGGGACCTAAGACATAAAATTTAGCAAAATAATCAATTAACCTTAGTCCCTAGACCAGTTAAGATTTAATTTTTTAAAGGACCCATGAATTTTACCTGTGGAAAATTTAAATTTACCTAGGACCTAGGACCTATGAGAGATAAATTATTTTTCTAATCCTCAAGACATTTTGCATCATGATTTTTACATTTTTACATCTTAAGAGGGGGACCCATTTGAACAAGACCCTCACAGACTATCCATTTCTGCGACACAAATATAATCTAGCAGATCAAATGGATCGGTGAGACAAAAAACCTTCCGGAATGTAGATCGTCATCAAAAAATTAGGTCTACCTAGGCAATTACATATACGACACGGATCTGCTGAGATTATTTACAATTTACACATGCAGAAAATGTTTACAATATAACATGATCAGGTTGATGATGATAGTCAAATGACACGGACATGTTGATCAAATAGTGGTCAACAGGGCCCATGATCTTAATGGTTGCTATAGGTCATTGACAAATAGTGGTCAACAGGGCCCATGATCTTAATGGTGAGATCTACCCCCTCCCACCAACAATCATATAAGATTTTATCCTTGACCTTTTTTGAAGAAGCTTGATCTGTCTCTCTCGAAGATGACCAAAGTCCCCCTTTTCCTTTGACATTTACCAACTTCCCTTGATGATTGAACCATAACCTCTGTGAAATGAGGTAGACAATGGACTGCTGTAGGAAAAAGCTTAAATATTGGTGGACAAATCCACTTGCCCAGCACTCGGAATTACCTCTAATTTCTAAACACTGCAGAGTAACATTTAGCTGCACTCCAAATCGCCTCATAGCTCCAACTTGTTGAGTGAAATAACAAAAAAAGGAGGCAAAAATATGATTTAACGCTGGTCACATGGGGGAAACATGTTCAATTTCCGAGGCACATCATGGGCAAGTGTCTGTCATGTGTCTCCACATATTGGTGTCCAACATGCAAACTAAGAGACATGGCCCCTATTTGGACGTGTCCAGTTACTTAGCAGGGATGTACTTGGCAGTAACATGATTTGTATATTTGTATCTCTACACCTTGTACCCATAATTTTTTCTGTGTGTGCTACTGTCCTAATAGGTGATTCTCTAGTGATCATATAGTGTTTGGTATAGGTATTGGTTTGTTTTGACTTTCTTGGTCCATATAAACATTTTTAATTTGACATAGGTTAAACTTGACATGTAGTGCTCTTTAAGAAGTACTAATTCAATTGGGCCTTTCGTGATTCTTTTCCTCATTGTGTTCTTTTTTTCCATGTGTGAAGTTGATTCATTGCTTAATTGTCTAGTCTCGTTGAAATTTTTTCTAATTCGAATTATACTTTTGCAATTCATTTGAATGTACTTCTAAACTTTTGCATGCAGGATCGATCTGCAGAGTAACACAAGACGCTTTTACTCTCTATTCCACGTAAGTCCTTTCAACTTGGAAAGTTAATGTTGATGTTCCATAAATATAGGAGATCGGTGAACAGAACCATAAATATGCTAAAAGATCAAAATCCTACATTTGAATAATCATTTAAAAGCGGCAAGAATTAAAGCTAGATGATTATTACTTTTTATGTCATATGGTTAGCTTTTAGTGCTTTTCTTCTATAGGTTAGTTGTCTTTTCTGAAATATGAAAATCCTCAAGATTTGATGTTATTACCAAGTTGACTTACATACCCGAACTAGAATAGTATTCTTTGACACATTTCTATTTGGCAGTACACTTTTGAGGAGGTTGCTTTGGTGACTATCCGTTTGAACAAAATTCCTGTACAGGTACGACCATGGTTTGTATCTCATTATCATTGGGCACTTTCCTAATGCATCTAACTGTGTTGATTTGTTACTTTTGTTACCTCTTATATTCCTATTCTAAAATAACTAAAAGTGATTTCTGTTTTCTTTATATGTATCAAAATAAGTTGGTTCCTATAATCCTTGATATTTTCTAATCGCAATAAAGTTTTTAGAGGTTCTGGATATGTTTGAACACTTAGTTATTTGCATATTCCTATTTTCAGGCTCGGCGAGACCTTTTCTTTTTGCTTTCTAGATTTCTCTTTTTCTATGAACCAGGTATTTTGTTGTGTCCTTTACACTGAGATCTACTGTGTAAATAATAGTCTAATATGTTCAGAAAATTGCTAATATCCTTCACATGCAGCCGACAGATTAAAAACATTTTTAGATCACTTTCCTTCTTTCCCGAATGCTTTCTCAGTTAGTAGTCCAGCAGATATTTTTGTTATCGAGCTCACTGATCAGGTAAGCTTTGATAATTTTAACTGTGATTAACATGATTAGTGTTTGAATATCCTTTTCATAGTTGATGCAATATCTTTTATTTTGGTATAAGTTTGTCTTGCCCAAATATATCATTTCTATTTTTTTTCTTTGACATTTTAGCTGCAAAGGTTGAAGGTGGAGCCAGCGTTGCTAAACTATCTCAAAAGTATGAGAGTTCTTCGGGGTGATTACATCTTCCATTTCAGCTTTATTGTGTATATCTATCCTAATTAGATCAAATATTTCATATATGTCACTTTCTAGCCATTACATTTATTGAGAGTTGACTATCTAGTTTTGCTTGAAATATATATGATGGATGTGTGTTTGTAGGGATGGAGCTCAGGATGACAACAAACATACGTCTAAGATCATGTCTTTATAGTCTCACATCTCCTGGTGGTCCTATGTACCCAACAAGGGCTGTTCGACATGCAACCTTTGAAACATTGGACTTACTTTTCCCAGTAAGTTCTTTTCCTTTATTAGTACTTTTGTGCATTGAAATGTAATGATGTAGGGCAGTATTTCCATGTAAACATTTTGATCTAAATAAGAAAATACTCCTTTTCTTAGAATAAAATATTATTATCCATAGTTGGAATCAAACATCTATAATTATAGACTTGTTTTAACATCTCAGAATTTGCTCAAAGGGGTTCTTTATTGTAATATAACTCCAAATGACCTTAATTGTATTTGGAGTGAAATGTTATGATCCCTTTTATGTACGTGATGATGAATTCAGGTGGTGAATCTTGTTACAAATATCCTTTCAAACCTAAAACCAAAGTGATATGAACCATGGGTGTGATCAAAATCAACATCCTTCTATTATTGCCCTCCTTTGACCTGGCATTGTCACAACATTTTCTGGCACTAGGTTCTAATCTCTTCATCCTTAGTCTCACTAGGTTAGTTTCGTGTTTGGTTGGCGACTCCACTTATTCATCCTCTCACAAGAGCTTATACTAGAAGAAATCCTGGTAGCTTGGGTAATCCTGCTCCCGATCCTGAAAAGGCTCTTAGAGCTCGGTTAAACAATTACATTCTAGTAAGCATTTAATTCTAATCGAATAGGAAGTCCTCCTTGATATCCACTTGCTTTTCCTTGACCTCGTCAAGCAGGGCATCATGGATCTTTTTGCACCTTGCAACTTTGCCAATATTTAGGGATATCTTAATGTTCTTCTAGATTCTGGTTTGGATAAGATACCTATGTTCCAGGGGAACAATGCGTTCAATGCAGAAGCACATCTCAGAAAATTCACAGCCTTCTTGGTAAAACATGCTCACTGAGTTGCATATAATCATGAAGATGTCAAGATGAGTCTCTTTGTTCATGAAGATGTCAAGATGAGTCTCTTTGTTCTTTCTCTAGAAGATGATGCTTTGCCGTGGTTCTTGGATAACCCTGATAATTATTTCGATTCCCTACAAACCATCATCAGTGCATTTAAAGATAAATATGGGGATAAAAGAGAAGGAAAATATTTACTTAAAGCTATCAATAATATTAAGAAGAATGAAAATGAAATTGTGGAAGAATTCAATAAAAGGTTCATTGGCATTGTCAGGGAAATGCATCAAGACTATAAGCCCACTGATAAATCTTTGTTAGAGCAGTATCTTGATGCATTTGTTGTTGATACTTCTTATGAATTGGGATGATCTAAGCAAAATAATTTAACTATTTCTTAAGCCTTGGCTGAGGAACTGGAAAAGGATACGAAAGCGTCTGGAAAACCTGAAATTCTTGGTTTTGAGAAAGGTCCAGTTAAAGCTAAGGGGAAAGAAGTCAAAGAGGTGGAGCATGACTCAGTAAAAGAATTAACTCAACTTATTAAGAAATGAAGATTGAGCATGCTAACGAGATGAATGCCATGCAGGCTAGCC
Source organism: Pinus taeda (assembly GCA_000404065.3). Lineage (NCBI taxonomy): Eukaryota > Viridiplantae > Streptophyta > Pinopsida > Pinales > Pinaceae > Pinus > Pinus taeda. The sequence continues at coordinate 32,361 of APFE031650110.1, read as the reverse complement.
TAATTCAGATGGAAAGAAACCAAGCTCAGAATGTGCAACCTATAAATAATAATAAAGGTAATAATAATGCATGGCCGGAAATGAATCCCCCAAATGAGAAAAGACCTCCTAATCCTCTGGAATCTACCAATGTTGTTGATCATCCTGTGCCATTTTGCAGACCATGTGAAATTTTTCACGAAGAAAGCTCTTGTGCCTTTGCTAGAAGAATCCTAGATGAAGATCAAGTGAACAAATAAACAATATTAGTCAGGATTCTTGAAAAGAAAATTGTTGTAAGGAAATGATCTCTTCATATTTCACCATTAATAACTTCAGTGACGAAAAGGATCCTATTACATAATTGTATGGTGAAATACCATCTCAAGAGCAGATTTTAGAGAATTCCAGAATCAAGGGTTATACTTATCGAAATAAAAGTAAGGACCAGAGCCAGAACACGCAACAGGTGGCCTCTAAGACTTAACAGTGAGGACTAAAGATTGATTGGATTGCTTGGATAAACAATGCTAAAATCTCTATCCTAGTCTTAGAGCTTCTGAAGATTCCATCTCAAAGAGCTGCATTTTTTAAAGCCTTAGGCATAGCTCAACAAGATAAGCCTGATGTATACCATCAAGATGAGGAAATTAAGTTAAAAGATCTAAATTACTACATGACAAATGAAGATCATCAACCTTTCTTCTTGACCTTAGAAGTTAATGATCGCTTGGTTCATAACTGTATGTTGGATTCTAGGGCCTCAACTAATGTCATGACTAAGAAAGTCATGGACCAATTGAACTTAAGGATTTCTAGGCCTTATCACAATATTTTCCCTATGGATTCAAAGAAGATTGAAGTCCTGGGTGTTATCAAGGATTTGCAAGTAGCTTTGGCCAATTACCCCTATCGAATAATCACCATGGACATTACTGTCATAGATGTGCTTGATGTATGGGGAATGCTTTTATCAAAAAAGTTTGTAGCTGATCTGGGAGGATGTATTCAGTTGGATTTACCATATGCTACTATTTAGACAGCAGTAAGTGGTATTGTTAGGCTATACAGGGAAGTAGAAAGAAGGTCTCATACTGAGAATTCGAGGAGGCCATACGATGAAGAGGTTGAAGCACATGGGTATCCTTCAGAATACAATGCAGTGGTAACAAAGTTTTTTCCAAAATTCCTTTTCATCTCATTTCACAAAAAATGATCGAATTTGACAAAGATATGCGTATGTAATGATGAGATCCTTCATCAACAAAAAAGAATCAGAATTCAATAGGGAACGTCTGATAAACAACCTATGGATTCACATGTGAGCAAATAGGTTCTCCAGATTGAGCCACAGGGATGACATCTCATGCCTTAAGGATTTCTATTATATCTCTAACTCGATTCTCTTAGATAGGATTTCATTTCTATCACTAGTTAGTTTTCTTTTCATGCATTTATATTTTATGTTTCATTGTTAGAATAGGTTTTCTATTCCAACAGATGTTCTATATATTTGATGATGTATACATGATGGTTTTGATTTTGAGTAAATATCTATTTGATGTTACATTTTTGTTTTGGATATAGGATTCTAGGTTCTCACATTTCTTCCAACGAAGTAGCGTGTCCCCAAGTAGAGCGAGATGTTGACCACACTTTGTCAACAGTCCGAGACGCAGAGTACAAAGTAGTGGAACAATTTTTTTTCAAATCAATGTCATCATTCAACCTTCAGCTTTATCATTGTAAACCCAATTTTTGCAAAGTTTATTGTAAATGATGCTAGTATGACCATTGAGCCATGTAATAACACCTAGACAAGCCTATGATTTTTATCAAAGGGTTTCATATTAGGGAGTTTTTTAACCTCCCCGAATTATTTGTGTTTGTAAACACGGATAATCAACATAGTTTTTCTCCCAGCGATAACCCCAAAGCTAGGGTGGAATTTGTTGACAAGATCTTAGGTGAGTCCTAGTGTTTTGATCCAAGTGGATATTGGTGGCCACCCGCTAATTCGACTTGGATCCCCTCTAAGTGCTTCATGCAGTTTTTTTCAGTTTCCTTAATTATAGCACAATTTACTATTTTTAGCAGTTTTTCGGGTCCTAAACTTCCGGAGCCATTTTGAGGCCCTAAACGACGTTTTTTGGGAAATTTTTCATGACTAAAAATCGTCTTTTCCGTCGTAGTGCTCGGAGAGATCTTTCCAACGGGCTATCATGCGCGTCAAACGGAGATAAGACGACCAATTCGCGACCCCGGGAAGTTGATGTACCAACTTACCCAAAAACGGGGCCCATAATTTGGCGTTTCATCTTCCAGGGTTAGGTTTTGGAATGTGAAGGGGTTTTCCATTGTTTCTCAACAATAAATAGGCCTTCGAGCCTCATTGTAACACAGTTCAGAGGCATGTAGCCACACATCTCTTCTCAGAGATAAGCTACCATCGCCCTACCTGGTTTATTTCTATTTCTGGCTGTAAGCATATTTTAGTATTTTCCATGAATGAAATGAAGTATTCTTTCCACTGCATCTTTGTGTATATGGTTATCTCTGTATTTTATTGCGTTCCTGTTTAAATTCGGATCAGTGGTATCAGAGTGGTCTGCTTTTTCTCTATTTTTCTTTGCATGTCCCCAACGAGTTCGGGATATAAGGAGTTAGGGCTTGAACTGATCGAACCTTTGCAAGACCAGCCTCGCAAATCTCGACGACCTCTCATGGCGGATGAGAAGAAAGACAAGGGGGCAGAAGATCCTATCAAAATCTTGCTCGAAGAAGCGCTCGAGCGGCAAAGGAACGCGATGATGGATAGCTTTGCGCAAATCCTTCAACGGCTACCCAGAGGCAATGCATCGGCTTCCAACAGCTACTCTGGAAATGCCACACCCTTTAAGGTACAAGTTAATTTTGAAATCCCCATCTTCGAGGGTCAAATATACGTAGATGTCGTAGATAAATGGTTAAATCTACTAGATGGGTATTTTTCTGTCCATGATTTTTCCAGTCAGGAAAAGATTTTTTTTCTCTTCTCAAAGCAGCCCCCCATGTCAAGGATTGGTGGGAAACCTACTGCGAGTAGAAGGATGAAAACACGGGCTCATCCTTTTCAGCCACACCCACTTGGAATTCATTTCGGGATGCCATTAAGGAGTAGTATTACCCTGTCAAAAGCCATGAGGACAAATACATAGAGTGGACCACGCTGTGATAGGGAAGGGACCAAGATGTGCTGGAGTTCACAAACATTTTTCATACCCTTCACACACATTTGGGTATCAAGGATTCTGAGCTGCGTTTTTTACTCAAATACTGTGGCTACCTACACAGATACATCCAGGAAGTGATAAAGTTCCTGAAAATCTGCTCGCTTGACATGATGTATTGATACACTGTCAAAATTGAGAAAAAGTTTAAATAGAAGAAGTGAGATTTTGGATCTGCAAATCTGAAGTAAGGGAAAGGCTTCCCTAAGTCATAGAACCAAGGACAAGGCCAAGATGGGGAAACCCAAGACAACACGTTGAAAACACCGCAGGAAAAGAACAATACCGTGAAGTCGAAGAAGGACACAGGAACGTGGTGTGAGTTCCACAAGAGTCCCACACATAACACAAACGACTGTCGGACCAAGCAGTCGCTAGTGGCCGAGTTGAAGGCTTCAAAATCAGATGCATGTTCTGACCCTGAGTTAGAACCCAACAAGGGGACTAGAAAAGGGAAGCAGATCATTAACACGAAGCCCAACACCACTGTTACCACCGCCAAGATCCAGAAGAATGAGCCCGAATATCCAGAGGAGGGGGAGCATCTTTTCCACTCAAAAATGTGGGTGAAGGGTTCGCCGCTACAATTCATTGTTGACAGTGGCAGCCAAAAGAACCTCATTTCAGTAGAGGTTGTGAAGTAGTTGGGCCTACCGCCTACACCACACCCACAGTTGTATAGTATCGAGTGGCTTCACCAAGGACGAGATCTTCGAGTTTGCTAGCAGTGTTGCCTTCCCTACAACATCAAGCCCTTCACAGACGAGGTATTGTGTGATGGTGCACTGCTTGATGTTTATGATGTCTTATTAGGCCAACCATACTTATGGAGGAAACATGCTGTGTATGAGTTAAGGCCTCGCTCTGTTATTATTTCTTTAGGTAATTCATTATATAGGATACCAGAGGTAGCCCCACCTACCACAACCTCTTTAATCACTGCTAAGAAAGGAAGAAATCTCATCTCCTATACTAGGAAATTCATTTTCTATCTAGTTTGCTCCCAAAGTAAGGGGAAGATCGTAGCCACATCCATGACCCCCACGAAGGGTTCCTCCACACAGCAGCAATGGCAGATGTATACAGTCATAAAAGCGGATAGGAACATCTTCTCCTCACCCATGGGGATACCATTGCACTGTCAGGTCAATAATTCATTCGATCTGACTCCCAGAGAACCTCTACCCAACGGGCCGATGTATCACCGCTCCATTCTGAAAAATGATGAGTACAAGAAGCGACATGGTCCTTACACTGGTACCAAGGCTGTGGGAAATAATGCTTTGGAGCACAATATTCCCCCATTCCTTCACTTGCACTGGGTGTTCAATGTGGACTACCCTATACCATGCTTCCTGCCATTACTAGACACATCAGGGATTACAGAACAACTCACCAGGGACCAAGTTCAGCAGATGGAGGAACTCAATGCAATGGGGACCATTGCTTCCTAGGGGGGAGTAATGATCCAAGTGGATGTTGGTGGCCTCCCACCTGTCCCACTTGGACTCCCACAATTGTCTCTTTCAGTTTTTCAGTTTCCTAAATTGTAGATAGTTTACTATTTTTAGCAGTTTTTCAGGTCTTGAACTTTCAGAGTTGTTTTGAGGCCCTACACGATGTTTTTTGGGAAATCTGGGAGCAACATGGGTCTATGGACTAATTTTCCTCTTCCCATAGTTGTAGTGGTCAGATATATTTTTCCAACGAACTATTGTACATGTCAAACAGAGATCGTATGCCAAAGTTATGACCCTGGGAAGTTGATGTAACGATTTACCCAAACGGGGCCCACAGTTTGGCGTTTCATCTTCTAGGGTTAGGTTTTTAGATGTTTAGGGTTCTCTATTGTTTCTCAACAATCAATAGGCCTTCAAGCCTCATTGTAACTTATTTTAGAGGCATCTAGCCGCCACATCTCTTCTCAGATATAAGCTACCATTGCCTTAGCTGGTTTATTTCTATTTCTGTTTGTAAGTATATTTCAATATTTTATAGTAATGAAATGAAGTATTTGTTATAGACATATTTGGGCACTGCAACCCCAATCATATATTTCCATAAACCAAGGGCTTCTGAGTCCCTAATAGTGTTGTCTCATACCCTAAAGGAACAAGGTCAGCTGATTACATCATCTCCCAGAAGTTCTCCATGGAAAACTGCTCAGAACTGGTCAAAACTGGACCTTATAGATTTCTCAGTGCTAAGGGTGTGATGCATCTCACCTGCTCAGTGCAAAAAGTGCAATGCATATTGGGAATCCCTTCTGTAGGGTGCGATGGGCGAGAGTAGACAAATGGCAGAGATAGTTTGCAAGGTGGATGATCATGGAATCTTCCAGAAACTTCTCCTATGACACTTGCCTCTCTGAATTCGCCCAGGGATGAGTAAGAGGATCATGACTCCAAGTGGGAACCAAGAACTATCGAGAGAGGACACTTATCAAAATCCTAGAAGTTGACTCACAACGCCCTGCAAATATCTATATATGGATCCTATCCCAGAGATCCACAGGCTGGAATTTTTGCATCGTGTAAGGAAGTGCTATATGGTTTCCTGGTGGAACATCATAGCATTGGGTTGATCTAGCTTTTCTATGAGGTGAGAGGGCTTTTCTCTGGGAGGATTGACGCTGGGTCAGATCAATGGGTTGTAATCCTCTCTTCTAATTTTAATATCAATGAAAGCTATTCAAGTTTTCACCTCCAATTCTTGTAACGTGTTTTGATGATATATGCATTTGTGTGGTCAATATATATCTAGTCCTATATTGTTTATGATTGTAGATCTCTGTACTTTGAAGGTATTATGCTGCTTTGACTTTACAGGTACTCTTTGAAGCAGAGTAATCAAGGAAGGAGTGGCAAAGATTCGTCAGAGGGGAGAAGGAACAAGTGAGGAACCAAGAGAGAGATTGAGGTTGGTATTCTTCACTCCTCTCCTATCTACTTCTCATAAAGGAAAATGAAAGTTACTTTAGTTTGTTTGTTTCTAAGATAGCTACCCATCTTAGTGGGACTAACAGCTCTGCATGGACACTAGATTTCCTGATAACAAAATGGCGAATCCGTTGGGGAGAAAATAGCTCGTTTTCTTGTCTATATTTGTTTACTTTATAAATGACAGGCGGAGCCTGAAGTCAAGCTAGCTAGCCTTCGAACTGCATTTGCTATGCAAGTGCAAAGTAGATTAATGCTGCTTCAGTTTATCTCGAAGTTTTGTTTATAAACTGAACAATTGATTTGCAAACATCCTAATTGCCTTGGTGGTGGCTCAAGTAGCCTCATTAGATCAGCCCTTGTGATTTGCATTTACTGACTATCATTAGCTTGGATTAAATCCCTGAACTAAGTTGCAAAATGTGACCAAGAACCAAGTTGAAGTCTCATCCCTGGACCATTTCACCTTCTCCTCTTGGGAATCTAGATGCATTTCACCTCCTATGTGCAGTAGGTGAGATGCATCGCTCTTTCCCTGTGTTACAGGTGCAATGATCAGATAAGACTTTTTCTGCTTCCAGATTTTGGTTTTTTGTTCACTCTCTTCAGCTTTATTCAGGAGTTTTGTTTTCTGTGATTAGTATACCACTGTGGAAACTCCATTCCTTTGCATGATTAAGCCTCCATTGTACAAAGAACTATAAATGTTTTTATGTATTGTTCGCCATTTACGGTTCTCCTTTACAAAGAAGTAGCGTAATCACTGTCGTCTTTGATTTTGGAAGTGGTCGCAAGTGTCCGTTTTTAAGTCAAGAAAAGATCCTACTATCTCTTGATGGTCAATTACACTGTTACTCTTGTATTTTATTGAATTAATAGTTTTTTCAAGTGTCCGAAAATAGTTTTCAATTCAAAATCGCAAAGTGGTCGTCATTATCTTCCTTTCGTCTTTTGAAGAGAAAATCGTTAGTACTATCGCTTGAAACAATTCAGATTTGTACTTAGCATTCTTTTTTTCATTCACACATTAATAAAGAGAAAACAAATACATGCATGTGCATCTGCTTTTAGACTGCTTGTTGATTTTGATTTAGGACAATGCATCTAGTGTGTGCTCTCTACTCTATGTTGAAAGAATCATGCTTCTCTTTCCTTAGTAGCTAGGATTTTCATTGCAAAAAGAAGATGAAATGATTGTTTATCATCTTAGATTGCATTTTAGGAATTGTATATCTACAGCACGCGATGAACTTGAAAGGTAAACTTCTTAAGAAAGATCAACTGTAAAATAAATTCAATGAACATAAAAACGCTTTGGAACCTAACGCACAACATTTAGAAGTCTAGGCTAGAGACGTATTTCGGCGTCGTAAAGCCTGGTAACTATCCCTTTCATCGTAGGTTGGGTGATTCCTCCTCTTTGAGACGACAAGTGCCGGTACGGACTTGTGCTCCGACATACCGTCAAGTATATATAGGGAGACCACAATAGGCTATATCCTTTATCCATAGGAAGCCATGTCTGCCGCCCTATCGATCGCAATGCACTGAACACAACATTCGGGAAGATTGACTGCTGTACCATAAAAAGTATTCTGCAGTTTTGCAACTGGTTTGGTAATCCCTCTGTCTAGACTTCCAGAGTAGTCTCTTTCATTCCTTTTCAAACTCCTTAAAGGAAAAGGTCCATCTGAGCACTTGTCACTTTAGGCTCGTTGAAAATCGAAGGTGACTAGAGTCATCTTTAGCTTTTTCTCGACTCTTAAAAATCGAAAAAGCAAGTTGTGTCAAAGCATCATAAAATTGATTTTAATCAGAATAACGTCACTGTTCCCTCGTTGGTCTTAGTTTGACGAAAATAGAGTCCACCAACCAAGGATTTCCCCTTGGAGGAAATCCTAGTCCTTTCTCCTCTTGGGGAGATGTTGGTGCACCTCATATGGCCACATTGTCCCTCCCATGACTAACAATTGACTTGCCAATATGGCTCTTCTCGACCTCTGTCGTTCAAACCACCGCGATTCCTGAGCAATCAAGTCAGCAACTAGATGATACTAAAGTTACCCCCCAACCTTCTACTTCACTTGTTTCTCCCTCCCCTCCTTCCTCTTCTCTTGGTGAAGTTGGTAAAGCTAAAAACCAAGTAAATGAGAAGAAGAAGAAAGGGAAGGAGAAGGAGAAGAAAAAGAAGGATCCAAAGGCAAAAAGGGGCAACCGTGCATCATCTAGCGAAAATCCACACACTGCACCATCCAAACCCAAATCTCCATGTGTCATTTGCAAAGGGGACCACTATCATCAAGATTTTCCTTGCATCCCTCGGATCTTAAGGGACTGGTCTCCTCGTTTGCACAATCTGGTGTCATCAACCTCTGACGATCATGTTGAGAGTACACCGTCAACTAGTGAAAAAAAAGTCTCTGGACAGAAAGGAAAATGTAAATTTCCTTGCAAACTATGTGAAGGCAATCATGTCGTCCACCATTGTCCCTTCCTGGACAAGCTAAAAGAGTCTTGGATAATCGTCTTGCTTTACCGCTACGGCTTCCTCCTAGGTACAAGAAACTCTTGCCGAGTCCATCACTAGTTGAAAATCTGACTGGCACAACTTTGTGGTCGGTCAAAGCATCTATCATTGAAGATAAAACCTCTGAATCCACACCAGATGAAAGTCAAAAGGTCAAGACGGTGGTTGACCCGGTCTTGTCTTCAGAAGGTCCATCTTTAGATGATACAATCACCAAAGAGAATGAGAACGACATCGTTCAAATTCTTTTCGTAAGCACAAACCCCCATGAACATGGGGGCAATCTACCCTTTCCTTTACCGCAAGGAGGAAGTTCATCAGAGTCATATCTGGCCATTTATTCGGTCCCACCTCCAAGCAACCTAGTCATTTCCTTTGATTGGAATCTACTAGGCAGACCCCATCTACTATGTAATGTACCATTTCGAATCATTGTACAAGCTTACAGAATGGTCATGGTTGGTACCATCATAGATGAAGGGGATTCTATGAGTATCCTTTCCTCAACTGCTTGGAAAGCGCTTGGTTCGCCATCGCTTCTACCTGAGATGCGAAATCTAACAGGCTTCAACAAAGGAACCAGTCGACCGTTAGGGATCCTTCCAAGTTGGCCTATAACTTTGACAGGGAAATCCATTTATCTGAATGTAATGGTAGTCCAAGGACCTTTAGATGATAATATGCTCCTTGGGTGTGACTATATTTATAGCATGGGAGCCATTGTCTCCTCACTCTTTCGAGTAATATGTTTTCCGCATGAAGGCCAAATGGTCCAGCTCGTAGACCAGCTTTCATTCCCCGGCTCACACATATCTAATAGTCAAATGCCATCCCTAACTGTTATTTTCACACAAGGAATGTCTCATCAATCTCCAGTCCATCCACCTGAAGAGCGTGAGTAATTCAGTGGCTATGACTGAAACCCAAGGGGCATGTACCCTGGTCTGCTTCGGTAGGGAAACTTTGGGTATAAGGTAGGTTTCCGTGAAGGATATATGACTATTCTGACACCTGTCTATTTAGGTAAATGGGATTAGACCAGAATAAGTTTCCCTCGTCAGGGTTAGGTGGTTGGAGCTAGAATCACCATTGTCCAAATGGACTAAGCTGGGGAAGTGTTTCTGTCTCCTACGCGGATGGAAACTATCTTGCAAATGCGAGAACTTCTATATGGTAGCTTGGAAACTTTGTTTCACTATACTTGGGGGCATGCAAACCTTTTTGCATGCAAGTGAAGAGCGACCATTTATTTTCTTAGTTTGTAGATTCTCAACCCTTTAAACTCGTAGGATTGGTCGTTCCTAGCTTACATAAAGAAAGGATACGGAGCAAAGTTTCTAATGGTGCAAGCTCCTTAAAAATTGAACCTATCGGTGAGACGTCGTTATTATATGACTGGCATGAGCAGTTTTTATGCAAAGTTCAAGCTCGTTAAAAATTAAACCTAAGCAATGAGAAAATGTTCCCTCGGAGTTTAAGCTCATTAAAAAATGAACCAACCTCCGGTAAATAACCATTGCGAATGCATTATCATTAGCTTTTGAGCCTTGGTCATGTTCTCATCATCACCTCCACTCTATTTTAGCTGATCATACGTCTCCATTTGATTGTTTACCCTTTTGAGGAACAACTGCGATGAGTGATTCTATTAGGCATCCTTGTGACACTACCGTGTTTGGAAATTCCAAACCTTACTTGGAATCAATAGCTATCTGAAAATATCACTCGTTCCTCAAAAATGAGTCTCCTTTAAGCTCTTTTCATCTGACTCGTAAAATATGAAAAGATTTCTGAGCAATTAGCCTCTCCAGCTTGTTAAAGCTATTGGAAGTGCTATCCCTCCTATAGATTTTAATCCTTTTGGACCTTAGGGATTATTACACAATAAGGTCGAGCGCTTGTTTTGTTCAGCTCGTTAAAACTATCGAAAATTCATCCCTTTCGTATTATTTTATACTTTTTCTGACTTAAGGGATTATATGACGAAAAAGGATTATTGGACTTTCCTTTCTGTCCCTTTTCAAACTCTCTAAAATTGAGAAAAGTATCAAGTTGTCTTTGTCATTAAACTTGTTAAAACCAATAGCAACAAACTTGTCCATAGAGACAAGAATGAGTTTCATTGTCGCTAGGCTCATTAAAACATAGCGACGGGTTTGCTTGAAGGGAAAATTTTAGAACAAGCATATGTTATCCTCCTCAAGCTTGATAAAAATAAAGAGGTACTGGCCAACAATGATTGGGGAAAATTGGGAAGAAAACTTGAAGAAACTTTATTGGTAGAGAGTCGCTCTTGAACATTACACTTTCACTCCATCACCATGATTGAGTTGGGCTGGGTTATTCCGTTCACCGGTCATACTACCATTGGTTCGTCGTACCATCCATCTTTGGGGTTAATGCTACCAATCCATTTCAGTGTCGCCGATATGCTCAAGAGAAGTCGACCAGAGAATTCACCAACCCAGCTTGTGTCTCATCCGCTGCAATACCTTCACCCTTCATTCTTTCATGACCGCCACCCTGAACCATGTATCATCAGATCATTTTCACCTCCACAAAATCATTTTCTCCGTTCTGTGTCGTAGATGTGGGATTCATTAAGGCCCTCCTACGATGGGTTACTTCTTGTCGACGACAGCTCATTATCCAAGAAGTTGACCTAGGAACAACCCTTTCTGTACTTTGAAGCTTGCATGCCTCAATGGCAAGTTTCTCACTTCCGGCGACAAGTTTACATAAATGGCCTTCGACCGAAAGATTTTGCGTAGTGTTCGACCCCAAGTCCCATTTTTTCACACCACACGAATTGTGTTGTAGTACCTTGAGGGTCATCATCATTATCGGTGATTCCTCTCGTGCCTGTTAACAGCTTACATCATTGGCTGGTAATCAGGCGATGTTTTTCCATGTTCGACTCCAGAACATTTTTCACATGGATCGACTTGTACTTTGGGCGAAGATTAGACGAGTTTGAAGACCCCGAATCTAGTTTCATCCATCCAGGTTGTGATATACTCAGGAAAATAAAGACATCAAATGTACATCATTGTTGCACAGATGATCATCCAAATCGAAGGATGATGGCTCTATTAGAATCATCAGTCTTCCACACAGACGATTGTCTGTCCTATATACATGAAAATGAATTTATAAATCTGAGCATGGGAATGCCTTCCTTAGCTAGATCATGAAAATGTTATGAAGATAATGTGTTTTATTGTATCTTATTACAGGTCGCCTTCCATTTTGAAAAACCTCGGATCCTCATGATAAAGCATTTCACCCGACATCAAAAGATTTTCGACCTCATGCTTTAGGGGGCAACTGTTATAGACATATTTGGGCACGTCAACCCCAATCATATATGTCCATAAATTGAGGGCTTCTGAGTCCCTAAAAATGTTGTCTCATACCCTAAAGGAACAAGGTCAGATGATTACATCATCTCCCAGAAGTTCTCCATGGAAAACTGCTCAGAACTGGTCAAAACTGGACCATATAGATTGCTTAGTGCTAAGGTTGAGATGCATCTCACCTGCTCAGTGCAAAAAAGTGTGATGCATACTGGAAAGCCCTTTTGTAGGGTGCGATGGGCGAGAGTAGAAAAATGGCAGAGACAGTTTGCAAGGTGGATGAGCATGGAATCTTCCAGAAACTTCTCCTGTGACACTTGCCTCTCTAAATTTTCCCAGGGATGAGTAAGAGATCATGAATCTCCAAGTGGAACCAAGAACTATCAAAGAGAGGACACTAAGAAAAATCCTAGAAGCTGACTCACCCCCCTGCAAATATCTATATATGGATCCCTCATCCCAGAGATCCACAGGTTGGAATTTTGCATCTTGTAAGGAAGTGTTGTTGGCTTCCTGGTGGAACATCACAGTGTTGGGTGATCTAAGCTTTTCATGAGGTGAAGAAGGGCTTTCATGCTGGGAGGATGAAGCTGGGTCAGATCAATGGGTTGTAATCCTCTCTTCTAAATCTTTATATCAATAAAGCTATTCAAATTTTCCTCCACATTCTTGTATGTTTGATGATATATGCGTCTGTGTGGTCAATATATATCTAGTCCTATATTGTTTATGATTGTAGATCTCTGTACTTTGAAGGTATTATGCTGCTTTGACGTTACAGGCACTCTTTGAAGTGGAGTAATTAAGGAAGGAGTGGCAAAGATCCGTCAGAGGGGAGAAGGAACAAGCGAGGAACCAAGCAAGAGATTGAGGTTGATATTCGTCGCTCCTCTCCTATCTACTTCTCATAAAGGAAAACGAAAGTAACTTTAGTTTGTTTGTTTCTAAGATAGCTACCCATATTAGTGGGACTAACAGCTCTGCATGGACACTAGATTTCCTGATAACAGTATTATTTCTACTACATATCTGTATTTATGGTTATTTCTGTAATTTGTTTCTTTCCTTCTTAAATCCGGATCAATGGTATTAGAGCGGTTTGCTTTTTCTTTGCATGTCCCCAACGAGGATGGGATATAAGGAGTTAGGGCTTGAATTGGTCGAACCTTTGCAAGAACAGCCTCGCAAATCTTGACAACCTCCCATGGCAGATGAAAATAAAGATGAGGGGGTAGGAGATCCTATCAAAATATTGCTCAAATAAGCCCTCAAGTGGCAAAGGAACACGATGATGGACAAGTTTACCTAGATCCTTCAGTAGCTACCCAGAGGTGACACATCAGCTTCCAACAGCTACTCTAGAAATGCCACACCCTTTAAGGTACAAGTTAATTTTGAAATCCCCATCTTCAAGTGTCAAATAGACGTAGATGCCATAGATAAATGGTTAAATTTGCTAGATGATTATTTTTCTATTCATGATTTTTCTTGTCGAGAAAATATTATTTTTTTCTCTTCTCAAAGCAGCCCCCCATGTCAAGGACTAGTGAAAAACCTACTGCGAGCAGAAGGATGAAAGTACCGGCTCACTATTTTTAGCCACGTCCACTGGGAATTCATTCCGATATGCCATTAATGAGTAGTATTACCCAATTAAAAGCTATGAGGACAAATACATAAAGTGGACCACGTTGCAACAGGGAAGGGACCGAGATGTGTTGGATTTCACAAACATTTTTCATACCCTTCTCACATAGTTGGATATCAAGGATTCTCAGCCACATTTGGTACTCAAATAATGTGGTTGCCTACATAGATACGTCGAGGAAGAGATGGAGTTCCTGAACATCTCCTCGCTTGGCACGACATACCAATACGATGTCAAAATCTAGCAAAAGTTTAAACAGAAGAAGCGAGACTTTGGACCTGCAAATCTAAAGCAAGGGAAAGGATTCCCCAAGTCGCAGAACCTAGGAAAAAGCCAAGATGGGGCAACCCAAGACAACCCGTCAAAGCTGTAGGAAAAGAACTACACCACGAAGTCGAAGAAGGACACAAGAAAGTGGTGTGAATTCCACAAGAGTCCCATTCATAACACAAGCGAGTGTTAGACCAAGCAGTTGTTCGTGGCCAAGTTGAAGGATTCAGAAGCAGATGCATGTTCTGACCTTGAGTCAGAACCCAACAAGGGGAATGGCAAAGGGAGATAGATCATTGACACAGAACCCAACGCCACTATTGCCATTGCCAAGATCCATAAGAATGAGCCTGAAGATCCAGAGGAGGGGGAGTGTCTTTTCCACTCACAAATGTGGGTGAAGGGTTCATCGCTACAGTTTATTGTCAATAGTGGTAGCCAAAAGAATCTCATTTTAGCAGAGGTTGCGAAGTGGTTGGGCCTATTTACTACACCACACCTGGAACCTTATAGTATCGGGTGGGTTAACCAAGGATGAGATCTCTGAGTTCACCAACAGTGTCACCTTCCCTACAACATCAAGCCCTTCATATATGAGGTATTATGTGATGTTGCACTGCTTGATGTTTGTGATGTCTTATTAGGCCAACCATACTTATGGAGGCAACATGCTGTGTATGAGTCAAGGCCTCACGCTGTTATTATTTCTTTGGGTAATTCATTATATAGGATACCGGAGGTAGCCCCACCTACCGCCACCTCTTTAATCACTACTAAGAAAGGAAACAAGCTCATCTCCCAGGCTAGGGAATTCATTTTCTGTTTGGTTCGCTCCCAAAGTAAGGGGAAGATCGTAGCCACATCCATGACCCTCGAGAAGGGTTCATCCACACAGAAACAACAACAGATGGATACGGTCATGAAAGCAGACAGGAACATCTTCTCCTGACCCATAGGGATACTGTTGCATTGTCAGGTCAAGCATTCATTTGATCTGACTCCTAGAGAAACTCTACCCAACGGGCTGATATATCACCGCTCCATCCTGAAAAATGACAAGTACAAGAAGCGACATGGTCCTTACAATTGTACCAAGGTTGTGGGGAACAATGCTTTGGAGCACAACATTCCCCCATTCCTTCACTTACACTTAGTGTTCAATGTGGACCACCCTCTACCATGCTTCCCACCATTACTGGACACATCAAAGATTGTAAAACAACTCACTAGGGACCAAGTTCAGCAGATGGAGGAACTCATCGCAATGGGGACCATTGCTTCCTAAGGGGGGAGGAATGATCGAGATGGATGTTGGTGGCCACCCACCTATCCCACTTGGATCCCCAAAACTATCTCTTTCAATTTTTCAGATTCCTAAATTGTATCACAGTTTACTATCTTTTGTAGTTTTTCGGGTCCTGAACTTCTGGAGCCGTTTTGAGGCCCTAAACAACATTTTTTTGGGAAATCTGGGAGAAAAATGGGTCCATGGCCTGATATTTCTCCTTCCAAATTTGTAGTGCTTGGATAGATATTTCAAATGAGCTATTATATGCATCAAACGGAGATCGTATGCCAAAGTTATGACCCTGGGAATTTGATGTACCAATTTACCTAAACGGGGCCCACAGTTTGGCATTTCATCTTCTAGGGTTAAGTTTTTGGATGTTTAGGGTTCTCCATTGTTTCTCAACAATAAATAGGCATTCAAGCCTCATTGTAAAACAGTTCAGAGGCATGTAGCCACCACATCTCTTCTCAAAGATAAGCCACCATTGCCCTAGCTAGTTTATTTCCATTTCTATTTGTAAGAATATTTAAGTATTTTACAGTAATGAAATGAAGTATTATTTCCGCTGCATAGTATTTATGGTTATTTTTGTAATTTTTTGCATTCCTACTTAAATCTGGACAGTAGAATAGATGGATGTGGAGACATCATTTCTTCATGGGGATCTGGAAGAAAAGATCTACATGAAGCAACTTGAAGGCTTTGCGGTGAAGAGTAAGAAAGAACTAGTATGCAAGTTAAAAAAGTCTTTGTATGGGTTAAAACAATCACCAAGGATGTGGTATCAGAAATTTGATACATATATATGGGGACTTGGCTTCACCAAAAGGAAATTACATCATTGTGTGTATTTTAAATTAATTGGTGACCGTGTTATTTGTTTGGTCTTGTATGTGGATGATTTGTTGTTGATTGGAAATAACAAAGAAATTATCCAGGAATTGAAGACCCAATTGTCCTCCAAATTCAACATGAAAGATCTTGGTGTTGTAAACTATATTTTGGGCATAAAAATTAAATGAGATTGGGCAAAAAAGAAGCTTTGTTTAAACCAAAGGAAATATGTCGAGACAATACTGCAGAGATTTAATATGCATGATAGTAAACCAATGAAGTTTCTTATTCATGTCAGTGTAAAGTTATCTGTTGAAAAGTGTCCGAAGACACAAGAAAAGGAAGAGGACATGTCCCATGTTCCATATGCAAGTGCAGTAGGTAGCCTGATGTATGCAATGGTACGTACTAAACTAGACATTGCACATGCAGTGGGAGTATCGAGAAGGTTTATGTCAAAAGTAGGGAAGGAGCATTAGACAACTGTGAAGTGGGTTTATTGGTATTTGCGTGGCACTAGTGAGTATGGTCTGTGCTATCAAGGAAGATCAGGATTGGATAGAGTTTTGGACATCCGTGGTTTTGTTGATGCAGGCTATGCTAGAGATATTGATCAAAGAAGATCTACAAGTGGGTATGTATTTAGCCTGTTTGGAAGTGCAGTCATTTGGATGAGCAAGAGACAGTCTATAGTGGCGCTTTCAACTAAAGAGGCATAATACATGATAGCTACTCATGCAAGTAAGGAAGCAGTTTGGTTGCAAATATTGTGTTCAAGTATGGGGTTAGTACAACGAGATATAAGGATAGACTGTGACAACCAAAGTGCAATTTTCATGGTAAAGAACTCTATTTATCATTCAAAGACAAAGCACATTGATGTTCAATATCACTTTGTGAGGGATATGGTCGAGGACAAAAAGGTTTTGTTGGTAATGGTTGACACTTTGAATAATGTTGTATATGCATTGACGAAGTCTATGAGCATTGAGAAGTTTTCTTGGTGTAGACAAACAATGGGCGTTGTAGGGTTGGACCAGTGACTAATCTCTCCTATGGGTTGTGGTCCCTCATGGAAAGAAAACAACAAGTGGGAAAATTATGGGTGTGTGCTATATTCTTTCCACAAATATCCCCATGTGTGGGGGGGTTACAGGGGGGCAATACCCCCCTTGTCAAGGGGTTTGAGGTGGGTAGTAGCCCCCCTCTACGTGGTCTGGGGCTACGCCCCGGGGATTTTTTTTTTTGGACCCTATATTAGGTGGGCAAACCTACCTATGGTTTTGTGAATGGTTTTTGCACATGGTATTTTGTAGATTCGGTCAAGGGAACTGCAATTATGTTCTAATATGAGGTTAATGGATTGGGGTTTATGTATGCTTCAACATGTATATCTATATATTATATATAATATAATATATATATATATATATATATATATATTATATATATATATATTGTAACATTGAAAGGAATATAATGAAACATTAATCTAGTAGTCCTGGTTTTGGGATCCAGGGGAAAATCTCTGTGTATATATGTTTTATGTTTTATGCTCTCGCTATTGTTTATTTTCTGTTTTTAGAATTCGTATGCTGGTAATTTTCGTAAGGGATTAAAACCTACAAATCAAATGTCTTAAAACCTTATGGTTGTTCTATGTACACCTCCTCCTCAATAACACCATTGAGAAATGTTTTTTTTTACATCCACATGGTGGATATTCCACCCCATCTGTGTAACCAATGAAAGAATTGACCTAATGGATGAATACCTTGATCCAAGAGCAAAGGTTTCCTCATAGTCAGTTCCCTCAACTTGAGAGAATCCATTGGACACAAATTTGGTGTTCTACTTCTCTATGCTTCCATCTGCTAAATGCTTAACCTTGAAGATCCACCTATAATGATGCTAGCCTAAGCTGCATATACCCCAATGATGCAGTCTAAGCCGCATATACCTACAATATGCAAATAAAATTACATATCACACTATGTGTGTCCCAGGAATTTCCAATATTCCTTGAAAAGTAAAACCTTCACTTAATCAAGGTCTAAGGTTCCTTAAATAAACTCCATGTGGAAACGTTTCATTTGACTCTCCAAAGTCTAAACTTTAATAACCCTTTAAGTGGAACCTTATACGACCCTTCATAACCTTTAGTTAATTCTTATTACCTGTGCATATTAACCATACCATGGTCTTTAGGCTTTGGTTAAACTCAACCTTAACCCATAATACCTTAACCCCGCTTATTTCTATTATAATTCCCATATAATAGAAATATTTCATAAACCACGCTTAAACCTTACCTTTCTGCCATTCTTCAAACCTTTGCGCATACATCGATGCTCTCCTTAGTGCGTTAAATATTCGTCGTCGATCTCATTCCTCGATTCGACGGCTATCACGTCACCCGATCGCTATCTAGCTTAGCCAATCTCCACCGTTGATATATCTCATCAGATCCAACGGCTATCGCGTCATCCCCTCACCAACAAACTTGGCTGATCACCACTGTTGATTAATCCCACTCGATCCAATGGTTATCACACAATCTTGCACAGATCTTTGCACGACTGATATCAGATTGGAAGCAAATGAGAAAAGTGGTTTTCTCTCTCCATCGTTTTCTACATATCAGCCACTAAAGGTAATCGTGTGAAATTTTGAAAGACCTCTTAGCACCTTTAGGGCATGCGAGAAACTGCTTACCCCTTGCGAATACCACTTCGTCCCTCTACTAACACGTGGTGTTAATCTCTGCCTTTCATCTTCTTGACTTTATTTCGCGTGACTTAATCTTATCCGTCTATCACACACAATATTGTTCATTGATCTAATGGATCCAATGGTTCCTGAACACTGTTATGCTCTTTTGGTTCTTAATGTGTAATCGCCCATTCGGCTTTCTGCTTGTGTATTTGTCTTCTCCTCATGATCTTCACTAGTTCTAATCTTGATCTCCGCTCACGCCTTTATGCTTCCTTCACCTTCATTGTAACATTAAAGGCTTTCTCCAATACTGTCTATGTCTAAAACCATAACACTCCTCTCTGCACTTCTTCTTTGATTCTACACACCTGCAACATATGTTACGCATAATTACGCAAGTTCACACACAACTTATAATTCAAATACACTTCACACAAACTCATAATCGAGTTATCTGTATTAATAAACAACCATTACACAAGAATTTCTTCCTCAGCCTGATTTTCAATATCAGTGGCCTTTCCTTTCCTACCTGTGGGCCTAAATGACTGACTCCCTGACTCCTGACTGACTGACTCTCTACCTGGCTACTATGCCTTTTAGGCTTACATTTATACAAAAGGTTTTGTTTAACCAATTTTGGTTCAGATCCTTAATCTGCTGAACTAAATCCTGAATATCCTCTAAGTCCACTTTTAACTCCAGTAATCCCTATGAATCCTCTCTAGTTCCACGAATCATGACACCACTTTCTAGTCTAAGATTTATAATTTATTTCCAACTCTCTCGTCATCACTCATCATCACTAATGTTCTCCTACATTCGAAAGCATTTACAAATATCCTCACAATATCTGAGTAATTTATATTCTAATCACTCAAAACATTAATAATTACATACATATGAATCCAACCTCCTTGAAAACACAAGACCCCCAAGTTAGCTAGAACATAGTGAAATTGCTGAGATGTATGCTCCTGCATCAGACTCCCAAGGTTAAAATAATCATGATCTCCTGATCATGTGCTTCCGACCTTTGTCTACCTAGATCCCATACTTTGTTCTGTAATTTGTCTTTGGTTGCTGCTATAGTTTGTTGGTATTCTCTAGGTTTCCACACTTTATGTTGCTTTGCCCCACTAGCTATACTTTCACACTCTGCTACTGTCTTTCTCTTTCTGCTGCTCCTTGGCCTTCTTACTGCTGCTTTCGTCTAAGGAACCTTCATCATCAATCTTATTATTCTTTCAATCTCTATGTCCAATTTATATTTTGATTGATAATTAATTTGCCATTTGTTGTTGTACTCTGTCCACTCATCTTAAAACTTCTGTTTGATGTCTTCTCTTTGAAATTGTTGGATTCTTACTACCGCCCTTTCATCCTTACCCTCTTGTTTCTTTCCAAACAACCTTTGTTTAATATCTATATATTTACTTTCAAAAAGTAAATTGTCCTCTAATTTCCTTCGTACTTGTTCTTCTCAAATACATCACTGTGATGTTCATCAATTTCAACATATTTTTCCTCTCCTTTCTTTACTTGGCTACTCATATGTGCCAAATTTTCTCTAGAATTTGCAACAAAACCTACACTCACAAAACAATTATTAAAATGAAAAACATAAGGCCTCAGTGCCTCTTCTTCCTTTGGCAACATTTCAGTATGTTGCTCTAATTTTTCCTCCTCTAGCACCACATCAATATGCTGATTCAACCTCTTTAAAGATTTTTCTAAAGGACTCTTGAAACTGTAAGCAAGTCTCGCTTCCACACCATCTGCTTCAATGATGTCTTTCTGTTCTTATCCACTGTAGTGAACTGTTTCGTCTACAATCACACTGCCATACTCTAAGATTTCCAGCAAATATTCTAGCAATTCAATTTCTCTTTGACACTTCATAAGTACTTCATCATCACTTATAATTCCTGCATTTGTACACAAATTATTAGTTTGATAATTACAAGGTTCAATAGTCTCAACTGTTGTATCAGATATCAGCTCTTCAGATTGATTCTCATCTCCTTTCATAAGAAATTGTTCCTTGATTGTAATAGCTTCAAACATCAATGTATTACTAAATTCTTTCTGCTGCAATAATTCACCATTTTTCCCATTTAAGAGACATTCTCCATCCTTCTTTACTTCAAAGTATTCATTTTCTAAAAGATACTCTTCCATACTTTTGACAGCTTCAAAATACTATTCATCGTCTGCAAAACCTTCCTTTGTTATTGATCAATCATCAGATGTCCTTTCTCCCTTTGCTAAATCTTTTGTATAGACTTCTTCTCTCTTAACGTCTTTTAGTAGGTGTCCTTCTTATTCAATACATTTTCTCTTTCCGTCTCTCTGTAAACCTCCTTCAAGAGCTATCCTTGCCCCATCATTTGCATTAATATTCTCCTACATTTGTTCTTCATCAATAACATTAATCAAATTCATTAGATTACCTCTTTGAGACAATATTCCTTCATTCTTCATCAGAATAAGATCCCGATCTTCCGTCTCTATGACAACTTCAAATGACTGTTTTCTCTCATTAAGTAACTCATCCATCGATTCTTTCTGTTGTAACCAGTCAAATTCTTCCTCTTCTGAGAAATTTTCTTTGTCACCTTTCACTTCAAGATCTTCATCCATTTTGAAGACATCTTCATCACAAAGTTTCTTTTCTCCTGCAATCATACACAAACTATCAGATTTAAAAACCTAAGACCTTGTAGTCTCACTTGATGCTTCAATCATCATATCTCCTTGCTATCTTGAATTCTCATAATAATTCATAAGATCTTCCATAGATCTCCAATCTTTATCTTCACCCAGAACTTCACGCTGTTTTGCTTCACAAATGGAAACTTCCATTTCCAACTCGATTTCTTTGAGTTTTTCCACTAGCCACTTCACTTGCCTCTGTTGTAGCATTCTTTGTAACTTATACCACTTCACTGCCTTTTTCCTCAAGACCCAACCTTGTCTTTGGTTTTCCTCCAGTAGCATCCTTAATACATTGAGTTGTGTTTTTAACTCTGCAATCTCCTTGTCATGCTCCTCTTGAACCATTCTCTTTCCATTTAACTTGGCATCCTCCTTCTTCACTTTTCTTTTGCTGTGGTCTTCCTCAGAACCTCCGTTATCTTTGTTATGACTATCAGTAATCATTTTATTCTATTTTCATGAGTTCCTCACTCACTTACTATGAGTTGCATTAAAGCCTTTGCAACAACAAGTCCTCCCGGCTGCCACTTACCTCACCAATATTTCCTTTGTACTTGGTATTTTGGCAAGCACTTGGTTCCCTATTCTCTCGAACCTCTTTGAGCACTTCTCTCTGCTCCTTCTAGGCTTCACCTCGTCTATAGCTTTCAAGAACACAATTATCCTCTTGTATTTCAATCACAATGAAATACTAGGTTCTGACCACCTCTTCTTTCACTTAGAAATTCTTAACAGCTTCTTCATTCCTTAGCAATTCTACCTACATCCTCTGTGGAATTGCCTTTATGATCTTCTTGTGAGCTACAACAAAACCCCCGCAGTAACAAGTCTCCTTCTTGCTACACATTGTTATAGACATTTTTGGGCACTGCAACCCAAATCATAAATGTCCATAAACTGAGGGCTCCTAAGTCCTGAAAAGTGTTTCTTCACTACCAAAAGGAACAAGGTCAGCTGATTACATCATCTCCCAGAAGTTCTCCATAGAAAATTGCTCAGAACTGGTCAAAAATAGACCATACAGAATGCCTAGTGTAGAGGGTGTGATGCATACTACCTTCCCAGTGTAAAAGGTGCGATGCATACTAGATGGCCCCTCTGTGGGTGAGAATGGACAAATGGCAGAGACAGTTTGCGAGGTGGAGGATCATAGAATCTTCCAGAAACTTCCCCTCTGACACTTGCCTCTCTGATTTTGCCCATGGATGAGTAAGAGATCATCAATCTCCAAGTGGAATCAAGAACTATCAGAGAGAGGAAACTAATCAAAATCCCAGAAGCTGACTCACCCCCTACAATCATCTAGATATGGATCCCTCATCACAGAGATCTAGAGGCTGGAATCTTGTATCTTGTAGAGAAGTGTTGTTGGTTTTCGGGTGTAACATCATAGTGTTGGGTGATCTAAGCTTTACTTGAGGTGAAGAAGGGCTTTCTTGCTGGAGGATGATGCTGGGTCAGAACAATTGGTTGTAATCCTCTTGCTATTCTTGATATTAATAAAGCTATTCAAGTTTTACTCCACATTCCTGTATGTTTGATTATATATGCATTTGTGTGGTCAATACATATCTGGTCCTGTGTTGTTTATGACTATAGATCTCTGTTCTTCGATAGTGTTATGCTGCTTTGATTCCACAGGTGCTCTATGAAGCTGTGTAGACAAAGAAGGAGTGGCAAAGATCTATTAAGAAGGAGAGGAACCAGGAAAGGAACCAAGCGCAAGACAAAGGTTGGTGTCCTTTGTTCCCCTCTTGTCTATTTTTCATAAAGGAAAGCGAAAGTAGTTTTAACTTGTTTTTTTCTAAGATAGCTACCAGTCTTAGTGGGAATAGTAGCTCTAAGTGGACACTATTCCCGGTAACAAAATGGCGACTCCGCTGGGGAACGGCTAGATTATTTGCTGGTCTATTGTTTTTGTTTTATAAACTTATAGATGGAGCCTGAAGTCAAGCTAGCTAGCCTTCGAACTGAATTTGCTATGCAAGTGCAAAGTAGATCAATGCTGCTTCAGTATATCTCTGGGTTTTGTTTATAAATTGAACAATCAATTTG
Organism: Pinus taeda; assembly: GCA_000404065.3. Lineage (NCBI taxonomy): Eukaryota > Viridiplantae > Streptophyta > Pinopsida > Pinales > Pinaceae > Pinus > Pinus taeda. The sequence goes on along the minus strand of APFE031650110.1, from coordinate 8,760 downwards.
CAAATACTCTGATTGCCCTAGTGGTGGCTCTAGTAACCTCCTTAGATCAACCCCTGTGATTTATCTTTACTGAACATCACTTACTCGGCCTAGATCCCTGAACTAAACTACAAATTGTGATCAAAGACTGGATAAAAGTCTCGCACTGGTACCATCACACCCTCTCTTCAAGGTAGTCTGTATGCATCGCACTTCCCGTGTGCAGTAGGTGAGATGCATACTGGATTCCCTGTGTGACAGGTGTGATGGTCAGAGAAGGTTGATTTTACCTTCAGAATTTGGTTTTTCTTCACTCTTTTTAGATTTGTTAAGGAGTTTTGCTATTTGTGGTCAGTATATCTCTATGGAAACCCTCTTCTCTTCCATCATTTGGCCTCGATTGTGCAAAGAACTGTAAGTGTTTTTATGTATTGTGCACCATTTTCAGTTCTCTTTTACAAAGAAGTAGCATAATCAGACTGTCGTTTCTTGATCTAAAAGTGTCGTAAGTGTCGTTTTCGGTCATAGAAGAGAATCCTATTCTTCTTGATAGTTGATTGTACTGTTACTCTTGTATGTGATTTGAATTAGTAGTTTTTCAAGTGTCGAAAATAGTTTTCATTTCGAAATCGAAAAGTGTCGTCCTTATCTTCACTTCATTTTGAAAATAAATTTGTTAGTATTGTCGCTTTGGAAAATAATTCATATTTGCACGTAGCATTCTTCTTGTCATTCATACATTAAGAAGGCTGAAAAACAAATACATGCATGTGCATTTACATTTAGACTGCTTGGTTTGATTTAGGACAGTGCATTTAGTGTGTGCTTTGTGCTCTTTGTTGAAAGACCCTCAGTGCTCTTTCCTTAGTAGCTAGGATTTTCATTGCCAAAAGAAGATTAAATAGTTGTTTATCATCTTTGACTGCATTTTAGGAATTGTATACACATCACGCGGTGAACCTGAAAGGCAAATTTTTAAACAAGATCAACTATAAAATAAATTTAATGAATCTAAAAACGCTTTGGAACCTAACGCACAACATCTAGAAGTCTAGGCTAGAGACGTATTCTGGCATCGTAAAACCTAGTAACTGTTGTTTTCATTGTTGTTTGGGTGATTCCTCCACTTTGAGACGACAAGTGCCAGTACAGACTTGTGCTCCCACGTACCGTCGAGTATATATTGGGAGACCACAATAGGCTATATCCTTTATCCTTAGGAAGCTGTGTCTGCCACCCTATCAACCGCAATGCACTGAACACAACATTCGGGAAGATTGACTGCCGTACCGTAAAAAGTATTCTGCAGTTTTGCGATTGGTTTGGTAATCCCTTTGCCTAGATTTCCAGAGAAGTCTCTTTCGTTCCTTTTCAGACTCCTTACAGGAAAAGGTCCATCTGAGCACTTGTCACTTCAGGCTCATTAAAAATCGAAAGTGACTAGAGTCATCTTTTGTTTTTTCTCGACTATTAAAAATTGAAAAAACAAGTTATGTCAAAGCATCCAAAATTTATTTTAATCGGAATAAGATCACAAGTTCCCTTGTTGGTCTTTAGGTTGAGGAAAATGGAGTCTACCAACCAAGGGTTCCCCCTTGGAGGAAATCCTAGTCCTTTCTCCTCTTGGGGAGATGTTGGTGCACCCCATATGGCCACATTGTCACTTCCAAGGTTGACGATTGGCTTGCCCGTGTGGCTCTTCTCTACCTCTGTCATTTAGAATACCGTAATTCCTGAACAGTCGAGTCAGAAACTAGATGATAATAGAGTTACCCCCGACCTTCTACTTCATCAATTTCTCCCTCTCCTCCTTCCTCTTCGCTTGATGAAACTGGTAAAGCTAAGGATCAAGTAATTGAGAAGAAGAAGAAGTAGAAAGAGAAAAAGGAAAAGAAGAAGAAGGAGCCAAAAGCGAAAGGGGGCAACCATGCGTCATCTAGCGAAAATCCTCACACCGCATCGCCTAAACCTAAATCTCCATGTGTCATTTGCAAAGGAGATTACTATCATCGAGATTTTCCTTGCATCCCTCGGATCCAAAGGGACTGGTCTCCTCGTTTGCACAATCTGGTGTCATCAACATCTGATGATCATGTTGAAAGTACACCGTCAACCAACGAAAGTGAAGTATCTGGACAGAAAAGGAATCGCAAATTTCCTTGTAAACTGTGTGAAGGCGATCACGCCATCCACCGTTGTCCCTTCCTAGACGAAGCTAAAAGCGTTTTAGATGACCATCCTGCTTCACCGCTACGGCTCCCTCCTAGATATAAGAAACTCTTGCCAAGTCCATCACTGGTTGAAAATCCGGCTGGCACGCCATTATGGTCAGCTGAAACATCTATCATTGAAAATGAATCCTCTGAATCCAGACTAGACAAAAGTCAAAAGGTCGAGGTGGCAGTTGACCCGGTCTTGCCTTCAGAAGGTTCATCTCCAAATGATACCATCACTAAAGAGAACAAGAACGACACCGTTCAAATTCTTTTCATAAACACAGACTTCGACGAACTTGGGGGAAATCTACCCATTCCTTTACCATAGGAAGGAAGTTCGTCAGAGTCGTATCCGGCCGTCTATTCGGTCCCACCTCGAAGCAACCTAGTCCTTTCCTTCGATTGGAATCTACTAGGCAGACCCCATTTACCGGCTAGTGTACCATTCTGAATCGTTGTACAAGCTTACAGAATGGTCATGGATGGGACCACCATAGATGAAGGGGCTTCTGTGAGTATCCTTTCCTCAATTGCTTGGAAAGCGCTTGGTTCGCCATCGCTTCTTCCTGAAATGAGAAATCTAACAGGCTTTGACAAAGGAACCAGTTGACCGTTAGGGATCCTTCCCAATGTGCCCATTACTTTGAGAAGGAAAATCGTTCACATGAACGTGATGGTGGTCCAAGGACCCTTAGATTATAATCTACTCCTTGGGCGTGACTATATTTATTGCATGGGAGCCGTTGTCTCCTCACTCTTTAGAGTAATGTGTTTTCCGCATGAAGGTAGAGTGGTCAAGCTTGTAGACCAGCTATCATTCCCATGTTCACACATAGCAAATAATTAAATGCCATCCCTAAATGGTCTTTTCATGCAAGGAATGCCTTATCGATCTCCAGTCCGTCCACCTGATGAGCGGGAGTGATTCAGGAGGATATGACTGAAACCCAGGGGGCATGCACCCTGGCCTGCTTCGACAGGGAAACTCTAGGTATAAAATAGGTTTCTGCGGAGGAAAATGACTGATCCAACACTCGTCCTTATAGGAGAAGGGAGTTAGACTAGAATAAGATTCCCTCGTTAAGCTTAGGAGGTTGGGATTTAGAACCACCCTGGTCTAGATGGACTAAGCCAGGAGGTGTTTCTATCTACAGTGTGGATGGAAACTATCTTGCAAAAGCAAGAGCTTCTATATGGTAACCTGGAAATTTTTCATTATACCTGGGGGCATGCAAACCTTTTTGCATGCAAGTGAAGAGCGACCATTTATTTTTTAAATTTGTAGGTCTCTAACCCTTTAAACTCGTAGGATTGGTCATTTCCTAGCTTGCATAAAGAAAGGATCTGGGGCAAAGCTTTAAAAGGTGAAAGCTCCATAAAAAATGGCATCTGAGATGAGATATCCTTATTATATGACTGGTATGAGAAGTTTTAACGCGGAATTCAAGCTCGTTAAAATTAAACATAAGCAATGAGCAAATGTTTCCCTTAGAGTTTAAGCTCATTAAAAAATGAACCGATCCCCAGTAAATAACCATTGTGAATGCATTATCATCATCTTTTGAGCCTTGGTCGTGTTCTCATCATCACCTCCACTCTGTTTTAGCCGATCATATGCCTCCATTTGATTGTTTACCATTTTTGAGGAACATCTACGAAGAGTGATTCTGTTAGCCATCCTTGTGACGCTACTGTGATTGGAAAATTCCAAACCTTACCTAGAATCAGCTGCTAACCGAAATTATCACTCGTTCCTCGAAAAATGAGTCTCCTTTAAGCTCTTTTCAACTGACTCATGAAATATGAAAAGGTTGCTGAGCGATTAGCCTCTATGACTCTTTAAAGTTATCGGAAGTGCTATCCCTCCTCTAGATTTTAATATTTTTGGAATTGAGGGATTATTACACAAAAAGATCGAGCGCTTGTCTTTCTCGGCTCATTAAAACTATCGAAAATTCATCCCTTTCGTATAATTTTACGCTTTTTTGGACTTAAGGGATTATATGATGAAAAATAATCATTGGAGTCTCCTTTCCATCCCTTTCAGACTCTCTAAAATTGAAAAGGACCGAGTTATCTTTGTCATTAAACTCGTTAAAACCAAATAGCGACAAACTTGTCCAAATGGACGAGAACGAGTTTCACTGTCGCTAGGCTCATTAAAACATAGCGACAAGTTTGCCCGAAGGGTGAAATATAGAACAAGCATATGTTATCCTCCTCAAGCTTGACAAAAATAAAGAGGTATTGGTTAGCAATGACTGGGGAAAATTGGGAAGAAAAATTGAATAAACTTTATTGGTAGCAAGTCGCTCTTGAACATGACACTTTCACTCCGCATCCAAGTCGGGTTGGGTTGTTCCGTTCACTGGTCGTATCACCATTGGTCCATCACACCATCCATCTTTGGGGTTAACGCTACCAATCCATCGTCAGTGTCACTGGTATGTTCAAGAGAAGTCGCTCAGAGAATTCACCTGTGTCTCATCCGCTGCAATACATTTACACTCCATTCTTTCATGACTGCCACCTTGAACCTTGTATCATCAGATCATTTTCACCTCCAAAATCATTTGCTCAGTTCCATTTCATAGATGTGGGATTCATTAAGGCCCTCCTACGATGGGTCACTTCTTGTCGACATCAGCTCATTATCCAAGAAGTTGACTTAGGAACAACCCGTTTCAATACTTTGAAGCTTGCATGCCTCAATGGCAAGTTTCTCACTTTCGGCGATAGGTTTACATCAGTGGCCTTTGACCAGAAGATTTTTCGTGGTGTTCGACACCAAGTCCATTTTTCACACCACGCGAATTGTACTGTAGTACCTTGAGGGTCATTGTCATTATTGGTGAGTCCTCTCGCACCTATTAACATCTTACATCATTGGCTGATAATCAAGCGATGTCTTTCCATGTTCGACTCCATAACATCTTTCACATGGATCAACTTGTACTCCGAGTGAAGATTGAATGAGTTTTGAAGACCCCAGATCTAGTTTCATCCATCCAGGTTGCAATATATTCAGGAATATAAAGACATCAAATGTACATAATTTCCGAACAGATGATCATCCAAATCAAAGGATGATGACTCCATCCGAATCATCAGTCTGCTACACGAACGGTTGTCTGTCCTATGTACATGAAAATGAATTTATAAAGCTAAGCATGGGAATTCCTGCCTCAGCTAGATCATGAAAAATATTATGAAGATAATGTATTTTATTATATCTTATTACAGGTCACCTTCCAGCTCGGAAAAACTTTGGATCCTCATGATAAATCATTTCACCTGACATCAAAATATTAATGACCTCATTCTTTAAGGGGCAACTGTTAGAGAAATTTTTGGGCACTGCAAACCTAATCATAAATGTCCATAAAACAAGGGCTCCTAAGTACCTAAAATTGTTGCTTCACACCCTAAAAGAACAAGGTCAGCTGATTACATCATCTCCCAGAAGTTCTCCACAAAAAACTGCTCAGAATTGGTCAAAATTGGACCATACTGATTGCTCCATGGCCAGGGTGCGATGCATCTCACATTGTACACACAGAAGGTGCGATGCATACTGAAAAGTCCTTCTATATGGTGCGATTGATGAGAATAGACAAGTTTCAGATACAGTTTGCTAAGTGGATGATCAAGGAATCTTCTAGAAACTTCTCATATGAAACTTGCCCCTCAGAATTCGCCCAAGGATGAGTAAGAGATCAATGAAATCTCCAAGTGGAGCCAAGAACTATCAGTGGAATGACACTAATAAAAAACCCAGAGCTGACTCACAACTCTGCAAATATCTATATATAGATCTCTCATCCCAGAGATCCAGAGGTTAGGGGCTGGAATCTTGTATCTTGTAGAGAAGTGTTGTTGGTTTTCTGGTGTAACATCATAGTGTTGGGTGATCTAAGCTTTACTTGAGGTGAAGAAGGGATATTTTGCTGGAGGATGATGCTGGGTCAGAACAATTGGTTGTAATCCTCTTGCTATTCTTGATATTAGTAAAGCTATTCAAGTTTTCCTCCACATTCTTGTATGTTTGATTGTATATGCATTTTTTTGGTTAATACATATCTGGTCTTGTGTTGTTTATGGATATAGATCTCTGTTCTTCGATAGTATTATGCTGCTTTGATTCCACAGGTGCTCTTTGAGGCTGTGTAGACAAAGAAGGATCGGCAAGGATCTATTGAGAAGGAGAGGAATCGAGCAAGGAACCAAGCGCAAGACAAAGGTTGGTGTCCCCTATTCCCATTTTGTCTATTTTTCATAAAGGAAAACAAAAGTAGTTTTAACTTGTTTGTTTCTAAGATAGTTACCAGTCTTAGTGGGAATAGCAGATCTAAGTGGAAACTATTCGTGGTAACATGCCCCCCACATGCGCCTGAATGGAAATCATTCAAGACTTTTTTAGCCTCCTCATGCGTGAGGCACCTTCGCAGAATTGTATCAATACCGTGACAATAAAGTGTACCACCGATGATCATGTAGTATTTTGCTTGGTATTGAGTACATCATTGTTCGAAGCGAGAGGTATTAGGCATGAATGTTTGGGTTTGGAGATAGATAAGTATATCTCCATACCACAGATCGTTGGACGATATCAGAAACAAAGTTACATCCACAATTAATGCTTTGGATGTTGAATCATTGGACAACGATGGGAAGTCGCATAGTAACTCTGTGAAAACCAGAGATTTCTTTGATTTGGATTTTACGAATTCCATATCAAAATCTTACAAAATGGCTATCCATTTCGAATATTTTCCCCCTAGTAACTGTTGCGACAGAATGTAAGTCATAGGGTTTCAATCTGACAAAATGGTGGTTTTACGAAAGAGGATATAGTGTCAAAATCTCTGTACTTCTTGAAAAGCTGCAAGAGCCAGCTCTTCAACTTAGGAGTACTTTCTTTCCGTATAATTTAAGTATCAACTTAAATAATAGATAGGATTTTCGATTCCATTGTATTCTTGAACTAAAACCATTGCAATGGTCGTATCTTCTACCGCTAGATACAGGTTAAAGTCCTTTTGATAGTCAAGAGTGTACATTAATGATACTTTTACTAGGGATTCATTTAGAGCATCAAAGGAAGCTTGTGCAACCTGATACCAGTTAAAGGGCACTTTGTTTTTCAAAAGATGCGTATAAACTTTAGCAAGTTCGGCATAATTTGGAATGAACCTCCTCAGAAAGTTTGTTTTCCCTTGGAGTTTCTGAATTTGAAGCAAATTTGAAGGTGGAGGCATATCGATGATTGCTTGAACCTTACATGGGTCGAGTCGAATCCCATCCATAGAAACTATGAAACGAAGTAAATGACCAGAACTGACACAAAACACACACTTGTATGGATTGAGTCGTATCTTGTAGTGTCAGCAACATAGAAATATAGCTCTCAAATGCTGCGGATGATCAGTCCACTTTTGCGAATGAGTCGGTAGATCGTCAAGATACAGTTGAACTATGTTCTTGATGTCATGGAAAGCATAGTTCATAGCCCTTTGAAAATTTGCCCCTATGTTCTTTAAACTGAAAGGTAGGTTGCGATACACGAATGTGCCCCACGGACTGGTCCTGTGGGTGGATATTTATTTGATTATACCTAGAAAATCCATCCATGAATGAAAGATTTCGCATCCAGTGCATTCATCAATTAATTGGTCGATGAAGGGTGTAAGGTAGTTTTCCTTTGGACAAGCTTGATGTACATCCCTATAATCAACACACACTCTAATCGTTCCTTATTTTTCATCACTGAAACAATATTCGATACCCAATAAGTTAAAGGAATCAGGTAAATGAAACCAACATGTAAAAGTTTTTCAACTTCTGCCTTGATGGCATCGGCTTTCTTCGGGTGAACCTGTTGAAGTCTTTTTTGTATTGGTTTGACATCTGGATACATCTTGATTTTGTGTTCAACTATGCTTGAGTCAATGCCTAGAATTTCTTCATATAACCATGCAAAGACATCTCTGAATTCAAAAAAGAGAGCGTAATATATTTCTAGTTCTAAAGAAGAGCAAGTTTTGCTGACATGAATATTCTCTACAACATTAGGTTTGGTCGAGATATTTATGGCGATAGTTTCTTCAATATTGGATAGATTTCGCTCGGAGTCCACCGTATCTACACTATTTGATAGAAAATAAAAACTGAAGGATGATTAAGGTCGTTGGAATAATCTTCATTGTAATCCTGAAGATGGGAATGGTGGCGGTAATCTTCCCATGGTGCCTCTCCTATCATCATTGACCAAATGATTCCTTCGTCTGTAGAATGTACATGTGACCAAGGATCTGAAGAGATGCCATATTCCTTAGACCTATCTATCCAAGCACTTGATAAGTGTTGATTTGGGTTTGCCACCCAGGCCAAGAAAATTGATTGCTACAAAATTTCTATTGGGCTTGGAGGCAATACTTGGTGATAATCTATGTTAACAAAATGTTCGGAGATCTTCTGAATATTTATAGATATAGAAGATTATATATTCTAGGTTTCCACCATGGCCACTTCTTCCAGATTACTCGGAGGAAGTAGGGCAAAAGTA
>APFE031650100.1:0-31380 GCA_000404065.3 Pinus taeda | reverse complement strand
TAAAATTGGAAATGTTGGTTCTATGAAAAGTATGAGTTGTAGTTACAACCCCTCACTGTGGTCATTTAATCTTCTAGAATTAATCCCTACTTATTACATAGAAACTACAATAAAACATGTTTCAGATCCATCAATGTTGTTTCTGTTAAAAAAAAAATGCTTAAAGTTTTGTGAGTTCTAAATTTATCCACAGTGATGCAATTCATATAACTTTGCCATGATTCAACTTGCATAATCTGCTTTAGACAATTATGTAGTGCAAGAGAAATGTTTGTTCTTTTAGTTGTGGCCATTCCTCGACCATTACTACATTCCGTGTTGTTATGCTGCCAAATATTCTTACTATGCACAACATTGTACAACAAAGATTTAGTAACTATAAACTAGAAGCATCACACTTCACTTATTTCGATAGATCAAAGCAACACTAGTTTGGGTAAAGTATATTAGAAATAGACCATTTTTTTTTATTTAGTTAAAATTGCTCAAAAGCATAACACAATACCAATTTCATTATTTTTTAAAAATTATAATTGTGTATGATTATAGAATTTTATTATTATTATTATAATTAGTGTATATAGTTTTTTAAATTTTTATTAATAAAAATTATAAAATATATTATAAAACATATTTTTTATAATTATATAATTTAATTTGTTTTATTTTTTTTTTATCAGATTTGTTTTAAATAATTTATAATTAATTAAAATAATTTTAAAGTTTTTTTTGGGTAATAAGTTTAAAATTTTGAGTAAGTAAATTAAAATTTAGGTTTTGGCAAAATATTACATTTAAAAATTTCTCACATCAAAACACAGATAAATAAATAAAAATTCCATATAAAAATTTACTTCTATTTTTTATATCAACTCTTTTCCGATAGCTGTTTTTAGTCCCTCTTTACAACATATCCTACAATACTAAGAGTTAATAGATAATTGATTAAAATTTATTTCCTCACACAAAACACTGATAATAAATAAATTCCTATAAAATTTACTCTTCTCTCTTTCCTTATATTACCTTTCTAAACTCTAAAACTTTCTTCTTTATCAACATATACTATAACTACTATAATTATTGATAATTAAAATTAAAATTTATAACAACTAATAATTAATTGATAATTAAAATTAAAAATTTAAAATAACATTATTCAAAAGAAACCCTCATCATACATAAATATATTGATTTACAAATAAATAAATAAATGTTTCAATTTCCAGGTAAATAAATAAAAGATAAATATTGATTTCAATGGTGAATCGTTATATTGATTTCAGCGTAAAGAAATAAATATATTGATCTCAACTTGTTTCAAATGATGTGGTTTATCGTTTGAGGTTTTAAGATTTTACAAATTCACCGGAAATTATGAGGTATCTCGTTCGACTTTTACAAATACTCTGAGAAGAATTATGTGAAGAAAAGTCATTGGATGTCGGGTTGAAGACATAGAAAGTTAAAAGACAGAAAAATTGCACGTTCCAAGGCCACCCTAGGCAAAACCTTCTAGAAGGTTAATAGAATGGGTAAAAAGTTTTAGATAAAATATAAATATATAATAATAATAAATTATGTTACTTATTAATTATAATAATTATGTAGCTTACTATAATTGGATAAAAATTATATATGTTTATTTAATGCTCCCATTATGTCCAGTGATATTTTGGAATAAAAAAAAATCTACTTTAGGCCTATCATGCATTCATAGTAACTTTTTCGTCACTCGAGTCTGCCCATGTTAAATCTCACTTTCCACTCGATTTTCAGTAGATACTAGTTGTAGTTATGGTTTCTATACCAATTATATATATATATGTTTATAAAAATAAAAATTAGGTTAATGTTAATTATAATAAAATATTCAAAAATAGTGTAGGTTAGTTTTTACAACTTAAGTTATAATTATGTTAAGGGTAAAATTAAAAATAAAAAAATTATAATTTACTCTAGCTACTTATATATATTGAAAAATAATAAATATGTGAATGCTAATTATAATAAAATATTTCAATGTTAAAATAACATTAATTAACATTTTGGTCTAGCAATAGGAGCTTGTAGTTTATTCTATTTTTCGGCTTCTTTCATTATGAGAGTAGTGTATAGTTTGTTTAAAGGATTTAGAGTCTCTGCGATAATTTGAAGCTCTAGATTGGTGTTAAAAAAATTTAATAAGGAACATTTACCATTTTATTCTAATAGTAATACTTCTCCTAACAAAAGGGTTAACTCTAATATGATTAAGATTTTTAAGTATTAAGGAAAATATATATGAATAAGATTTAATGAGATTAAGGTATATGAATTAAATAAATAATAATGAGAATCACTGTTAAAATTTTATTCAAATAAATAATTATTAATAATAACATGATTATATGAGGGTAATGGTAAACAAAATATATTAATATTGTAATAATAATATTTCACATTAATAGTTGAAATAAATAATATTATATTTATATTATTTATAATAGTAAAAATAAGAATTTGGTTAAATGGGTAGATAGAGGAATAATTTCCACATTTAATTATATATATATTATGGTAAATTAGACTTTTTAGATAATATTTATTAGTGGTATTATATAGGGGTAATGGTATGGTAATAATAAGTTAATGGGAGATAATAGTATATTTTTTACCAGTTTATCCCTATATAAGGGCATATTTTGATATTATTATTAATAATTAACAAAATGGTAATTAGATTAGGTTCTTTATTTAGAAATAATATTGAATTTTTTAAATATTAAATTAAATAATGAATTTATTATAAATAATTGATAATGATAATTATGAATATATAGATGTTAGAGGTCCATTAACCATTACTTGTCAAAATAGTTGTTGGAATAGCCTGCTGTCCCTATTTATTGCATCGCTCAGATTGGATCTTCAACTTGTCCTGACGATGAACCACACTGGTTGGTTCAAAACGCGTCAACAAATGGTTTTTTATGTGATTTTGCCGAAATTATTCTCTTAACAAGATTATGGATCACAGAAGTCTAAATTCCTTAATAATATCCCTATCCTTTGTCAGTTGCATTGAAATTCTTTTGTGGAACTACATTCTCCTTATCATCTATATCCTGAGGTTTTCCTCTCTTCTTAGCCCACTTTCCTCATTCTTCTCATTACCTTTCCAATCATGCTTAGACTCAATCTTGCACTTTGATTAGTCATAAAAATGCTTCAACTTTTTGATGGCTTCCTCTAGTGATCTAGGCTCATTAAACTCAATTCTTTCTTTGAATGACAATGGCAACCCATTGATGAATCATTGAATCTGTGCTTTCTCCTCCTTAAGATAAGGAACACATCTCAACAACTCCAAGAATCGACTAGTATACTCCTCATATGTCATAGATCCCATATTCAACTCATAGAACTCCTTTGACCTATCATTATTGTATCTTTTAGATAGATAATTCTTCCTGAAAAGTCCCTCGAACTCACTCCATGTTCGCTCCTCTTCTCGAATGCCTATGAAATTCTTCACATATTCCAACCAAATGTCTTTTGTACCTTTAAGACTAAAAGTAGCTATCTTGGCTTTCATATTTTCTAAATAATTTTTTCATATAATTTTAAAAACCTAGTCATCAAAATCAACCAATATTCTGCATATTATGCATTCTTCATTTCTCTATAAAATGTAGGAGGCTTTGCTTTCTTGAACTCCAATGTCAAGTATTGCTTCTCACTCCTATACGGATGGTGGCAGTGATGACAATGATGTTTCTTTGAACCAAAACTAGAATATAACCCATGTTCATAACCCATCCTACCAGGTGTATCCAAGAACCTACGATCTATGACTATGCCATCCTTGTCAAACATGTATCATGATTGAGATCTATTTCCATATGCCCCATTGGTCCTTTCCTCTTGTCTATAACTAATTCTTGGTTGTCTTTGTCTCTGAAAATCTGATAGAATTTGAAGAATCACAACATTGACCTTTGCTTGCCTTTCCTATGCTGTAGAAAGTCTTTCCTATGACTAAATGATCTTAACATTATCTACTTTACAACTTTTGATCTCTTCTTTCAAACTTCTTAATGTATCCTCTATGTCAGGGGACTACTCAATACCATGTTGTTCATCTGATATGTAGGAAGAATGAAATGTAGTCCACCATTCTGCTATTCATCTTGATCTTCTTCTTTATGCAAAAATACCATGTCAGATAAACCAAATATAAACATGATCTAACATACCTGAATGAATTTTAGGGGAGGCTATCTTATCTACACAATCAATCGACTTCACACATGATAAAACTAGTTGCACAGACCTTATGCAGGAAAACCACAACCATGATAAAACATGCATAAAAACCACATAGACAACTAACATGCATGCATGACAAACACATTCTGCCCATCCAATCAAAGTATTGAACCTAGGAGCTCTGGTACCAACCTGTAACCACCCCTCCTACATTTACCCAATTTCACTGACCTTCGAGGGTAAACATGAGATGAAGAGTTACTATGACATGACCTGACCTTCATACTTTAGTTATGGAAGAGGGGTTGATAAATGACAACTCACAGACATTCCTCAAGGTTTACAAGATACTTAGGAGCCAAAGAACCACCCCATGTGACCACACATAGAGCTAGGGATGCTTTTTGGGGACCTAGACCCCCAACCGCACCCTTGACACTACATGCATGCAATTGAAGGCCTCCAATTGAACCCACAAGCCTTGCTCCATGCTGTTGTAACCTAAACTAATGTGAAAGGCAAAGGGAAATGGTCCTTCTTGGTGGCTTTATTAAGTTCTTGATAATCGACACAAATTCCCCACTTCCATTTTTTCTTGGGCACAAGCACCAGAGGAGAAACCCACTCGCTGTCAGAGATGGGGTAGATGACTCCTGCATCTAGCAACTTTTGCAGTTCTTCTTTGACAATGTCCTTAAGGGTTGGATTCATTCTCCTCTGAGGCTGCCTGATTGGTTTACAATCCTCTTTAATGTAAATGTGATGGGTACATACTGAAGGGTGGACTCCTTTCATCTCCTTATAGCTCCAAGCAAAAGCATCCAAATGGCGGTTCAATAAGCTACACAGCTCCTTCTCCTGAGAGGGGGATAGGGATGAGTTGATCTTTAAAGTTCTTTCAGGGCCAAATTCCACATTCTTAACTCGGGGAGAGGTTGGATTAGCCACACAGAGATCCACTAAAGCACTGGCTTGGGTGTCTTCTACCAACTCTTCTAATGGCAGCACACTGGGAGGTGGATTCTGAATCAAATTCTCAATAAGGTCATCCTCGGTTTGAGGACCTCCCCTAGTGAATTCCACTGTGCACACTAGTGCAGAGTAGACTTCATCCTCATCTTCCTCCTCCAAGTAGAGAGTTATGACATGTTCTAGCAGAGGTTGTGCTGAAGGATATAGGATGAGCTGTTTGGACATAGGCCCATTCTTGATGGTCATGCTCCCAGCTCGACAACTAATGTAAGCATCTGCAGTAGCTAACCAAGGCCTTCCTAGAATGAGGGGGTATCCAGTGAATTTTTCCTTTGGCTGAAGGACCAAGAAGTCTTCAGGGTATTCCCAAGAATCAACGAAGACCATGACATCTTCCACAATCCCTTCGGGGGTCATGGTGGAGCAGTTTGCTAATTGCAGTACTGTCGAGGTCTTTCTTAAGGAACTCTGAAGGTTGAGTTCGAGCATAGTGTCCCTGGTCATCACATTAATGGTAGCCCCTAGATCAATCAGGGTGTGGGGCATTATGGTGCCATTGATGTGGACATCAACTATAGGACTCCCAGGGTCTAGATATTTCAAACAGATTACTTATCCCAACATTAGGTCAGACATTTGTCCTATGACATTGATAGTTGGGGCATCTCTCTTGCACCTGCCTGGGTGCCTGAAACACTTATATTTGATCAATTTGTTGTAGTTTGGTACATCTTTTATGGCCTGGAGAAGTGGTATTTTCACACATAACAGTTTAAGCTCACCCAAAAGTTCAGTCTCTTCTAGGTTTGGTTGTGTGGTTCCAGTTAGTCTCTCAGGAAAGGGTGGAATGGCTTTGGGTCCACTTTCCTATTTCTCTTCCTCAGCCTCCTTCAGAAGAGGTTGGCTATCTGGGAGGACCTTCCCAAATCATAGGTTGATCTCCTAAATCTCCACAGCATAGGCAGGGCATGTTGTCTCTCTAGTATATACCTGTTGGGCCTGTCCGTTATTGGGGTTCAGATTTGATTGAGGAGGAATCTGGGGTTGTCTCAAAGGAGAAGGAGGTAATGGTTGTGGTTGAGTAGGTGGTGGAGGCAAAATGGTGGGAGGAGAGTTGTATTGGGGCCTCCACCCTGGTTCAGGTGCATTCCACTAAGGTTTGGACTGAACATGAGAATGAAATTAATGAGCAGCAGGTTGAGTATGGTATTGAGATGAATATGACCAAGGAGGCGGTGCAGACCAAGGAGGATGAGCAGGGGGGCCCCAAGAAGGTATGTGAGTGGATTGGTTGGGGTTGGAATAAGTCTGGGATGTACCTTGCATCCCTTGCTGGTAAGGTTTGGATCCATGTGGCCTCCTTTGATTTAGGAAGTAGAGTGGTTCAATGGCTCCCTCAGCCCCTTGGTACATCGCTTTAAGTTCGGGTAAGGTTGGGCACTAGTTTGTAGGGTGGTCTTCCTCACAAATGAAACATACCTCTACTGAGTGCAATGGACACTCGTTCTAAGGATGTTTCCTTGTACATCTGGGACAAAAGATGGCCAAAGCTCTCTTAGCTTCCTCTTTTTGCTGTTTGATTCGGAAAGTATCCAGTTGCATGGCAATGGTCTATCTCATCTCACTTTTAAGGTCTTCCATCTGATTTGCAAACTCATGTTTGGAGAAGGTGGCACTAGCTAAAAGCTGATTCCCCCTACCTCTTTTCCGGGCTGCCCTAGAATGGTTTCTAAACATAATCCTTATGTCATCATAAGGTAGTTGGTAGAAGTCTCCTCCAGCCAGAAAATGGAGGGTATCTAGAAGGTCATCAAGGATTCCTCGGAGCAGAACTAGCTTCAGAGATTCGGGATCAAGTGTGCACCTAGCCCTTTTATAACTAAGTTGGAACCTTTCTTCATAGTCTTCTAAAGATTCATCGCTTCCCATGGTCATCCGAAAGATTTCTCCCTTCGTTTCCTTTGACCTACAATAATCCCGGTATTTGTTGTTAAAGGCTTTCTGCATCTGAGCCCAAGTTGTGGTACTATTTCTAGGTAACCCCATGAACCAGCGTACTGCTGCATCCTTGAGGGTAGAGGGAAAGAGTTTCAACTTTTTCTCGTCTTGTGCATAGTCATAGGTTCGACAAAGGACAAAAAACTCAAACAAGAAGGTATCAAGGTCTTCAGTGGTCAATCCATTCAAGTGAGGTAAGGCTGAGGGACTTATGTTTTTCATTTTTGTGTCCCCATTGGTCTCTCAGATGGGAAAGGCACCTTCTATTCTCTCCTCATCTCCTATATCATTTCTACGTTTGGCCATGGTCTCAGGAGGAATTTTTTCTTACTCTTCTTCTGTTAGAGGATCTTGATGTATCTCTGGAGGTTCACTGCCACCGAAGAAGAGAGAAGGGTGACTCAGTGATGTGGTGGGGTTGTTGGGTAAGAATTTTCTTGAATTGTCTCTATTCCTACGAGGCATGAAATGAAATATTTTTGGTTGATTTTTGTGTTTTCCGCTGCTTGTACCTGCAAAATTGAAATTGATTGAACAACAAACTACAACTAACTAAAGTAAACTTTGCTGAAATGAAAATTTTGGAATTGAAATGAAAGCAGGAAATGACTAATCTATGCTACTGAAATGAAATTGCAGAAATGAAATGCTAAGCTATGCTTTCGGAATTGAAATTGTAGAATTGGAATGCTAATCTACACCTGCAGAATTGAAATTCTAGTCTAGGAAAGTAGGAAATGTCTAATCTACTTTTGTGGAAATGAAATTGCATAATGGAAATGAAACAACTACTCTACTCTTGCTGAAATAACTACTTAGCAGAAGGTTGCAGTAGAAAATAGAAGAAAAGCAGCAATCACAAATACTATGATGTTTCCTCAGCAACGGTGCCAAAAATATGGTGAGCTCCAGTATTGCAGCAATGATGCCGCAACTCTTGGGACTGCCATCTTTACTTTTATCAACCCGGTTGTTCGTAACAAACTTGGAAGCGATGGTGCTATATACACAAGTACTAGCACTTGCCGCAAGTTGTCACTTGATCAACTGGCACAAGTCTGCTAGGAGCTTAAGGAAACTTCTACGAGCTCTTAGAAGAAACTTTTAACTGTGATGGATGAAAGCTAACTCAAAAGAGGCTAGTCTACTTACAGAAAGAAGTTGTAAGCTAAAAGGAAATGCAAACCCTAGCAAACCCTAATTTTACCGACTAACCCTACTGGTGCAAGAAAAGAGATGAAAGTGGTGGAAATGGATGCCATTAACTTTTAGAAAGGTAAAATGCATGTGACTAAGCTACTTCTGAAGTAAAATTTGGGAAAAACATCTTTTTGCATTTTTGAGTGATTTTGCAGAATTATTATGCATGTGCTTTAACGATTTTTGATTGTGTAGAGGTTGATCGGCAAAAGGAAATGGAGTGGGCATTTGCAGGAGGTTGAGAAGGTGAAAAGAGTGCCTAAGGGGTCCCTAGCACCCTTCCATAGAGTTTCACAGTGATCAGATCTTGAAAGACTGCTTAGTGAACTTCTACAGGAAGTGCAGGGGTTCTACAGGATGTTCTACAGGAAGATCCGAAAGTGAATTTTAGAGGGTGGATGGTGGAAAAAAGGGTGGGAAAGTGGAAATGGAGGTTGGATGAGGATGAAAAGGGGTCTAGGACCTGGTAAATGAGGCTAAGGAGTGAGGAAGGTGGTTGATTTGTTCAAGGATGGAGGGAGAAACACTGCACAAGAATGTAGAAATTAGGGCAAATTGGAAAAGTGTGGCAAATGTAGGGAAGGAATCTTGGATTAGGGGTTGGAGCAGGTTGTATGATGGAGGAAGGATAGGCAGAGATGTATTACAAGTGTTCTAAACACCATTTTCCAAAATTGATCGAATAAAGACTAGGAAAAGCAGAGATTTAGCTATTTTGACCTAATCTGACCTAAAAACCAGAAACATGATGGACAAAAGTTTATATACAGGAAATCATGCAAGATAACTATGGAAAGTAAGTAGGAACAGATCTTAAACATGCAAGTACAACTGGTATCAACTTTTCCAACTAAAAATCTAACAATGTTTTTGTGGCAGCAAGTATGCCTTGGTCTCAGCTCATGGTCCCAAGGAGGGAGAGATGAGATCAAGGATTTCTTGATGGAATTTTTGTAGATATTTTCCTTTACGAAACTGTCAAATCAACCTGAAGTATGAAAAGCTATTTTAATCATAAAAAAAAAACCTAATTAGCAAAGCAAGACCTTAACCTAAATAATATAAATTATTCTATGAATGCAGCAAAGACACATAAAAGTACACAAAGGAGGTATTGGCACTTGGTTTGGGCCCAACCCCAAGAGCTACAACCTCCTAAGAAAGCTCAGAGCTGGTATGAAGTGAAATTTATCTCCATTACTCAAAAAATAATCATGTCACAAAACTGTTTACAACAAAAGCTCGAAAATGAGCTGAAATGCAGAGCTGCACTAAAGTGTGAAAACAACTACTCAATAGCTAAACTATCAAGGCTTGAAGCCTTCCTACTTATGCCCCACGAGGACTCCCAACAACCCTCCTTAACTTTAGGAGCTTGGCTACTCAAAACTGCGATTAATCAACCACTTCACAAAATCTACTTGACTACCCCTTGAAATCATCTTTGGTGGGTTGTTGAACTCCGCATTGATGGTGGAGAACTCGAGGAAGGGGTCATTTAGTGCTGGAGACACCCTCCCTACAAATCCTTAGCCTTGTTCCTTTGTATTTGGCTATCAAATTGCTCAAAAATGCTTGACATTAGTCCAAAAGATGAATCTGCAATAAGCACATATTAGACTTTGTGGTCAAGTGACTATTCTCATTCATTCAATTAACATAAATATATTCAAAAGTATGCATAGAACTATGAAGAATGGTGGATTAATCGAGAATAATAGGTAAAATGAGCCCAATAAGTCACCCATTTTTGGGGCTCATCAAGTAGCACCAACATCAAAGGCATCATACAAGATGAGCACTCCAAAGTTGGTGGAATTGAAGTTGCAAATTAAGGAAATCCTTGAGAAGCGATACATTAGGCCAAGTGTGTCGCCTTCAGTTGCACCAATATCGTTTGTGAAAAAGAAGGCTGCTACTTTTAGGTTGTGTATTGACTACAGACAGTTGAACAAGGTGAATATCAAGAACATCTCTCCTTTGTCGTGGATTGATGACTTGTTTGATTAGCTGAAGGGATAAACGATGTTCTCAAAGATTGATTTGAGATCAGGATATCATCAAGTATGCATCAAAGAAGAGAATATGTATAAGGCTTCTTTTCAAACCAGGTATGGGCATCATGAGTTTATTGTGTTTCCTTTTGGTTTGAATAATGCTCCATCAGCTTTCATGTGTTTGATGAATAGTGTCTTGCATCCCTATCTAGACAATTTTGTGATAGTATTCATTGATGACATACTGATATATTTTAAGAATGAGGAAGAGCACGTAGAAAATATAGCAGCAATGTTGGCATTGCTAAGAGAGAATAAGTTGTATGCCAAACTTAGTAAGTGCAGTTTATTTCAGACAAAATTTCATTACTTGGGACATGTGGTTTCCAAGGAAGGTATAGCAGTGGATCCAGAAAATATCAGAGCTATCATGGAGTGGGAAACTCCTAGGAACGTTGATGAGGTCAGGTCATTCATGGGATTAGCTAGTTATTACAGGATGTTTATCAAGAAATTCTAACATATTCTCTATCCTATTACATATTTTCAAAGGAAACTAAATATATTTGAATGGACAGAGGAATGTGCAACTAGTTTTGAGCAGCTAAAGCAATTTCTTACAAACACTCCACTTCTAAATATTGCAGATACAGATAAAGAGTTTATGGTGTGTATAGATGCTTGCAAGAGAAGACTTCGTGGAGGCATGATGCAAGAGGGGCAAGTGATATGCTACGAGTCAAGGAAATTGAATGAACACAAGAAAAATTATGTGACTCGTGATCTTGAGCTGGAAATGACCATTCATGCATTGAAGATGTGGAGGCGCTATATTCTTGGTAGGAGGTTCATTTTGATGAGTGATCACAGTGGGTTGAAGTACTTATTTGACCAACCTAATCTGAATGCTAGTCAAGCTAGGTGGTTGGATATGCTTAGTGAGTTTTACTTTGAGATCATGTACAGTAAGGGAAAGGAGGACAAGTTGCAAATGCTCTTAGTAGAAGAGTACAAGTAAATCACATTGCACTTATGAGTTCATATTAGGCAGGCTTGCAGGCATGAAAGGTATCAGTAGTTGAGACACAATTTATAGCAATAGGGTATAGGTGATTAGGATGTGGATTATCATCTCACGACTGATGGTTTGGTAGGTTTGAGGGACAAGATCTATGTGCCAGACAATAGTAAGCTCAAGAAGCTTATCTTGAGGGAATTTCATGTCAAGCCATATTCAAGTCACTCAGGATATTAGAAGACTTAAACAGTTATGAAGAAGTTCTACTATAGGTTGAATATGAAGAAAGATGTGGTTGATTTCATCATAATGTGTTTCAATTATCAACAGGTAAAATCATAGTGCAAGCATCCAGGTGGTTTATTACAGCCGATTCTGATTCCAGAGTGGAAATGGGAGGTAATTTCCATGGACTTCATTACAGGTTTTTCAAGGACATCGAAGTAGCATTATTCTATCATGGTTGTGGTTGATAATTTGACCATGGTAGTTCATTTCATTGCAGTTCAATCTTGCATGGTATTCCTAAGAAGACTGTGTCAGATAGAGATGTCAAGTTCACTTCCAGATTTTGGAAAGATTTGTTTACAGGTTTGGTGATAGAGTTAGCTTTTAGTACAACTTATCATCCATAGATAGATGGATAGATGGAGAATATTAACAGGATCCTTGAGGACATGTTGAGAATGTGTGTCATGCATCAACAAGGAAAGTGGGAAGAGTATCTTCCACTGGTAGAGTTTGTGTATAATAACGGGTATCAAGATTCCTTGAAGATGAGTTTGTTTGACACAATTTCTAGGTAGAGTTGTAATACTCCTATCAACTATAGTGATCCTGTGAACAAGGTATTGATTGTACCAGATATGTTGGTAGAGATGGAACAATAAATGTAGGTTAATAAAAGGAATTTGAAGGTAGCACAAGATAGGCATAAGAGTTATGCAGATCAACGCATGGTATTTAAGGATTTTCAGGTTGGGGAACATGCGTACTTGCACATCAAGCCTAATAGGAGCTCCTTGAGGATTGGATCATGTGCCAAGATGGCACCTCAGTATTGCGGACCTTTCGAGATCCTTGAGAGGATTAGACCATTGGCCTACCGACTTGCACTACCTATGATAGTGAAAGTCCTTGTTGTTTTCCATGTTTCATTGCTTAAAATATACATGAAGTATGATGATCATATGATTGATTGGTTTGTATTACATGTAGGTTCTAACCCTATACAGAAATCAACTACAACGAATTCTTAAAAAATAGAAATTAAACAATGGTGAGAGCATAAAACATAAAACATATATAAACAGAGATTTTCCCATGGATCCCAAAACCGGTATTGCCAAATTGATTTTTCATTATATTCCTTTCAATGTTACAATACATTTATATACACGCCGAAGAATCCATAAATCCCAATCCATTAAGCTTGGATTAGAAAATAATCGTAGTTCCCTTGACTAGTCCTGGAGGCTAGGTTGGGATAAACGTTCTAGAGCCCTTGGTGGGTTGGGTTACTAGTCCCTGGAGCCGAGTTGGACAAACGCTCCAGAGCTCTAGAAGGTTGTGGGTTGGGTTACTAGTTCCTGGAGCCCTAAATAACTTAGGTAGAGACCGATCTAGTTGGTGTCACTGATGTCTGAGTATCGAGGTGGAAGCATTTTGGTTGAGGGTTGAGGTGGTTTGGCCTCTGGATGCCCTGGCTTGGTTTTGTTTTCTTTTATTCCATGAAATCACACGTTCATGCTTAGAATATGATGTGGGGGTGATTTTCTGAAAGATATATTTGGTTCAACCCACTCTATGGTCATGTGGTACGTGCGAGTCCCTGAATTTGTTGGTATTTTCATATGTTAATAAGAGTTATTCTTCTATTGTGATTCATGTATATTTCCAATGATTATGTTGGTGATATTATGGTTGAGTTGCCATCGTTTATATGTTGGTTAATTGCTAGTTACATGTTGGTTATGTGATGCATATTACTTATGGATCTTGACATGTTTTGAAGAATGTATGAATGGTTGATGAATGCATGGACTAAAAATTATTATTGCAGCTATTATGAGAGGGAACTATACATTCTTGGTTATTCTAAAATAAGTTTCAGACTTCTATGATCAGATATGCATTCATGACATGTAGCTCACATGTTCACCACATGTTTGATGAAATGGTTGTCATGGTTAGGCCTGGTTAGGTCAAGTTTTGAATATTTAGCATCGTGATTATGTTATTTATCATTATGATAAATTTTAGGTGGTTCTGGGTAGGGGTCTGGAGGCTCCCCATGTAATTGTGGCTTAGATCTCATTATCGTAGGCACTAATCTAGATCAAGTGTTAGATGGGCTGGTAGGGAAGAAGTTCTTTTCCTTCCTAGATGGGTTTAGCGGGTATAACTAGATCTAAATCAGCCCGGAAGAGCAAGATAAGACCACTTTCACTTGTCCATGGGGTACCTTTGCCTACCAGGTCCTTCCCTTTGGGTTATGCAATGCTCTTGCCACTTTCCAGAGAGTAGTATTGAGCATATTTGCTGAACTGGTTCATGATTCGGTGGAAATCTATATGGATGACTTTACTCCTTATGGGCCCAACTTCCAAGAAGCATTGATTATCCTGGGAAAAGTTTTAACCAAGTGTATTGAAATGAGCTTATCCCTCAGTCTAGGAAAATGTGAATTCTTGATGACTAAAGGGACCATGCTAGGTCATACAATTTCTCAGCAAGGATTACAGGTGGATCCCAACAAGATTGCTATCATCCAAAGGGTTCAACCTCCTCAAAGGGTAAGAGATGTTGGGAGTTTTCTAGGCTTAGCAGGATACTATAGAAGATTCATTAAAGATTTCAGTAAGCTAGCCTCTCCATTATTTGGTCTTTTGGGGAAGGATGTTGAGTTCATACGGACTGACAACTGTCAAGAGGCTCTGGATGCATTGAAAGGTAAGCTGGTAACTACCCCAATCTTGAGAGGTTCAAACTGGGCCCTACCTTTCCACATTCACACAGATGCCTTGAATAAAGTCATAGGAGCTTCCTTAGGACAAGTTGAAGAGAAGCTACCATATGCCATATATTTTTTCAGTAAAAACCTGTCAGAGGCAGAGTTAAACTATACCGTAACCAAGAAAGAGCTCCTAGCTGTAGTCCATTCCCTAAACAAGTTCAGACACTACATCACTCGTTATAAAACATTCGTACACAATAATCATGCTGCAATTAGGTATTTAATGAATAAACCTGATGTAAGTGCTCGTATCATTAGATGGTTACTTTTATTGCAGTAATTTGATCTGACCATTGTTGATAAGCGAGGCAAGGAAAACGTTGTTGTTGATTTCCTATCTAGACTAGATTTGTTTGCAGGTGAAGAAGGGGTGGTGGACGATCAAATGCCAGATGAACACCTGTTTGCTATTTCAGTACTCTCTCCATGGTTTGCTGATATAGCAAATTACTTGGTTTCAGCACAGTTCCCACCACACCTATCCCCAAAAGAGAAGAGCAAGATCATGAGGAAAAATGCCCCATTCACATGGATTGGGGGCAACCTGTTTAAACTTGGCCTAGATCAGATTTTGAGGCGTTGTGTCAGGGAGGAGGAAGTTTTTGACATCCTCCTCACTTGTCATGATGGACCTTATGGATGTCACTTTGCAGCAAAAAGAACTGCTTTCAAAATTCTATAGGCATGCTATTATTGGCCCACTCTTCATCAAGATGTCAGGAGATACATTAGCCAATGTGACCAATGTCAAAGGATGGGGAAAACGACTCCAAGGGATGAAATGCCCCTCCAACCTCAAGTGACTTTTGAGCCATTTGAGAAGTGGGGCATGGACTTTGTGGGTCCTATCAACCCTCCTTCAAACCAAAAGTCTTACATCATTGTGTGCACAGACTACCTGACAAAGTGGGCAGAAACAAAGGCAATCAAGGTAGCAACAGAAGAAAAAGTGGATGAGTTCTTGAGGGAAAATATTTTCTATAAGTTTGGCTACCCAGGAGAGTTACTCACAGATCAAGGAAGTCAATTTACCTCTAAACTGGTCGAAGACCTGCTTGCTCATCATAGGATTAAGCACAAAACTTCCACCCCTTATCATCCCTAAGAAAATGGACAGGTGGAAGTCACTAACAGAACTTTGGAAGAGATTTTGACTAAAGTGGTGAGCAACAGCAAAAAAGATTGGGCAGATCACTTGGTTGAAGCCACTTGGGCCTACAACACTACTTGGAAAACTACAATAGGTTTCACACCTTATGAGCTGGTCTACAGGAAGAAGGCTTTGTTGTCCATAGAATTTGAATATAACACATTGAGGTTGGTAGCTCAGCTGGACCTAGATCTTAGCCATGCACAATAGGAAGGATTACTTCAATTGAATGGACTAGATGAACAGAGAATGCAGGCCCTTCTGCACTCAGAGGTGGTCCAACTTCAGAGGAATATATGGCATGATTGGTACCTTAAAGAAAAGCAATTTCAGCTACGAGATTGGGCGTTGTTATATGATTCAAGATACAAGGATTTCAAAGGGAAGCTGAGGACAAGATGGCTGGGAGCATATACAGTGGAGAAATGCAACGACAATGGTTCGATCCTGATCAGGACCATTGATGAAGAAGCCATCCCCATGCTCGTCAATGGGCATCGATTGAAAATATACAGGAAGCCCCTTTCTAAGTAGGAGTTCATTGAGACCCTGGATAAATCAGTATTGGTAGTGGAGCAAGCCCCTGCCTCCACTCCACCCATACCTTGAACACAAAAAATAAAAATAAAAATAAAAATAAATAAAATATCCTTGGGTGACAACCTCTTGGAGGCGCGTCAGCTATCTCAAAACAAAAAAACAAAAAACAAAAAAGAGAAAGAAGAAAAGAGAAAAAGAAAAATAAACCTAATTTCTATTGAATAATTGTAGGTTGCAGAAAGGACATTGCAGGTTAGGAGGATTGCACAAGACAAAGAAAGCACCAGGCTGCAAGCATCCCTCACAATCCATTCCTCCATGATCACTACCCTTTCCTAAGATTTGGTCTCATTCGGGCTAAGGTTTCACCTTCTACTGGAAGTTTTGTGTCTTCTACAGGAAGTTTTGTGTCTTCTATAGGAAGATCTTGTAGAGCCTACAGACAAGCAAAAATTGATCTCCGAAGAGGACCCGAAGGCTGGGAATCCATCTATGAGGCCTATGAACATCCCTGCTTCCATCCATCGCCATATGTCACCTTTTTCCATCTTTGCACACCTCCATTGCACTCATTGTTTTTTATGTTCCTGCACAGTCACACACAGAAATCCAATTTCTTCATACTGCCAGCAAAATCTTCTTAATGATAAATTAAGTAGCAGTTTTTCCCTCACCATACCTGTTACCCTCCATCAAGATTCCTCATCAGCCAAGACCCTCATCAGTAGTATAGCCCTGCTTATTCTAGCTTGCATTCCAGGAAGAGAAGCAACTACAAGACATCCTACAGGAATCCTGTAGCAGCTGATCCCTCTAAAAGACATACTCTAGACACAGGGACAACAAAGTATGGTAAAAGAGACATGCATGGAGCTCTACTTGAACATATGAATATCAACAACAACAGAGGCCAAGTATGTAGTGTGCATGTAGCAGCAACAAACGAAGGAATGGGTTCCAGAACCTGAAATCTACATAACACGGTCGCGACCACACAGGTAAGTGCCTAAACTCATTCTTCAATTGCATAAATCATATTTTAAAAGTTGCATGACTATGGGAATGGTCCCTTGGAAAGTTACATATCCTCGTGGAATCCAAACGAGCCCCGTTACATTCAAAATTGTCGATTAGATGTGCAGCCAGCACGTGTGGAGTGTCCATTCAGAGAGAAATTGTCGGGACTGGTAGTGGTGGTGGTGAATAATGGGAGAGTAGAGGTGATGGCAATCAGAAACACACAGAAACATTATGGTTGTGATGTCAGATCAACGATCCGGTCTAGCCACCTCATCCCCTCACCACGAATCATGCCGCAGTTAAAAGACGTTTAGTCGAAACATGCACCACCCTTTGTCCATTCTACACTCACGATGTTCTCGACTAGAGTACGTGTCCACCGCTTCCAAAAATAGTTAACCAGTTGTCCTCCACCAGTTTTTCGGCCCGTTTTAAAAAATCTCCCACTTATCGGGCTCTATCAGAAGCACAATTCAATTCTATAGGAACCGGGAGCCTTCTATAGGAAGGGTTCTACAGGAAAGGCAGAGAACTGCTCCGCAGAAGGGAAACCTAGAATTTTCATTGAATTTGAAGCTCCAAATGAGGTATGCCAGAGAGAACTTCTCTGTGCATGATTTGTTTGTGCAAGGTGGTGAATTGAATGACATCAGTTTGAAAAAATAAAAGTCTACCTGTGTATTGAACAAACCGTGAAATATTGCCTGCATATTTCCCTGAATTTACCGAGTTCTTTCTATGCATTCCGAAATCTCCTCATCATTTTTAAAATTCTCCGGTAAGGAAGATACATGGTACAGTAGAGGCCACCCTATGTGTGTGAGAAAAACTAAATTTACATATCTATCTATGTGCTAAGAAGAGAATCTGTGTCCTTATGCTCTGTTCTGTAAAAACAAAATTCTTCTTTCCATAAACAGACAGTCGAATTTTGGGTGACAACAGTCTTAAAACAAGGGAATTATTGCTATTTGGTATTGTAAAGAACACATAAGAAATTCCTTCTTGGGTTCAGAAGAAACCAAATTCAGCTATCCTCTGTTTCAGTGATTGACTGTTGTTTTCCTGATCATTTTATTTTCTGGTTAAAACATAAGAAGAACACTCAACACCATGCCAGGGGGATCCATACCCTGAGGTTGTGGACCTTTTCACCTAAGAAAATTGGATATCCTTCTTTGACAAAATTCAGGGTCATGATGAGGAGATAACTGAAGAGTTTTTAATATCCCTGAGACCACATTCAAAGACAGATGCCACAGTTAGTTTTAGGGGTTTGACCCAAGACTCACCCCTGGGCTCATCAGTAGAATTAATGGTCTACCATTGCGGCTCCCTTGGAGCAAGGAAGAGAGATCATTGGGCCAAATTGCTAAGAAAACATTTTTTCTGCCCGAGGAGCATCCTGTAGAAGACAAAAATGGAGTTAGAAGGACAAGCATGCCTCCTCTCTGGAGTGAAGATAGTTAACAAATTATGAAGTACGTCACATGTGAAGGGAGGTTTAGCATCATCTATGGATACCATTTTAGGTTGTTATGTGGATTAAGGCATGAGATTGACTTGCCTCCAGCCAAGAAACTGAGCATCCCATATTTCCTTCTTCAACCCTTAATTGAATGTGGTACAAAGCTAAATGAAGGGATCCCAGATCAGTTGGCCCACCATGGGCTCATCAAAATTTTGGTGGAAGATGCTTTACACACGTACATTGTCCCCATATCTTGGGAAATCTTCAAAAACATGTCCAGAAATGATAACATTAGAGCTTTGGTTGAAACATCACTCCATCCAACAGTGAGGAGCGGGGAAAACTGAAGAAATGGAGAAAAAAAATGACGAGGGAACATAGGACATCCAAGCAGAGGGCATAATAGAGGAAGCACAAGAAGAACAGAAAGAAATTAGCAAGACTACTGAGCCTAAAATAGAGGAAGAAACAACAACAAAAACAACAAGGGAAAAGGATATAGAGTAGAAAGGAAAAGGCCGAAAAGGCCCAAATGAAGGCTACCACAGCTAAAGTAGACACCCAGAAAGAAAAGGAAAAGGCACACCTTGAGATATCAGTCACACAGACGAAAACAATGGACACAGAGATTTCTACAGGAAGTGAAGAAAAAGACCAACAGGAAGAGAAATCCCTGGAGACATTGGCAAGGGAGGCAGCAGCTGTGCTTGCTGCATTAAGCACACCTGCAAAACAGAAAGGAAAGAGAAAGAGGCAAACCTCCATGTACTTTAAAGCCAGGAGAAGCACACGGATCAAAGTGGGCAAACCCTAGCCATAATCAAAGGAACCAATTGTCATTGAGGACACAACCACTAAACTGAAAGAAGGGTCTCCTTCAAAGATATCTATCACCTATGAAAGAGGAATCCCAAAAAACTCCACCTGGAGAGAAAGAATTAGGATGATGGACTCAAAAATAGCTCTACAGGAAGCTTAAACATCTCTACAGGAAACTCTAGCAAAGTTAAAAGAAACCAAGAAATTGGAGGAGAAGGTAGCCAAACTATCACAGGGAGAAGAAAAGACCGAGGAAATACTGGAGCCAAGCCCTCAGCCTATCTTGGGCTCATATTACAACCTGTTAGAAGGTGGGAATATCATCCCACAGAAGTTTGTTGTACCACTCTTCTTTGCATTGGAACAAGAGTGGGTTAGGACTCACACTTGGATGAGGATTGCCAAATCCAAGGGTGTTGTAGACATAGTCCACCTAGAGGAACAACTAAAGGAATCAAAGAAAGAGTTGGCCATGGTGAGGCACATGGAAAGTAGTCAGAGAGCCAAATTACAGGAAGAGAATGAGCTGCTAAGAAAGTATTTGCAGCTATACGAAGGTCATAAGGAAGATAGGCCGTCCATTGTGGGAGAGCAACAGCAACAAGAAGGACCTCCACTAGACAAGGAAACAACTGAGGAACAACAGAGAGAAGAAAAGCTGCCAAATGATGTTGAGATGCTAACAAAACTACTATAGGAAAATGAGTCATGGGCAGAAGAGGAAATATAGGCTTTAAAATAGCAGGTGCAAGAAAAAGAAGCCCAAATGGCCTGCATGGCCAGCTGGGTAGTAGAAGCCTTACAATGTAGGCAACCTGCTAAGTCATATGCATTATATCTTAAAGATCAATGGTTTCAATTTCAAATTAACACATTGGCCCAAAGGGGCACCATTCCATTCCAAAACTACAATCAGTTCATGTATTTATGTGACAATACCTCAGCTAAAGATAAGGCTAAGTTAGCAGAATTTGATTTACACAACTTGGCACTTCCAAACATGAATCTATGGTAACGCAACGTAGCATTGGGAGATGTGCAACTAATGGCCATGGCCTCTTGGTTAAACCATGAGGAAAATAGGGCAACAGAAATTCGGGAAGTTATGGACAAGGAGCTAATTGAACCACTCATGATCAGAGCAAAACCAGAAGATCCGTTAGCTTTAGTGTATGCCCATCAACATCTGGCCAACAACCCTCAGGTTCTCCCAGACTACATTAAAAGACAAGCTCAGGCCATTGCTCACTTTGAGGACATGGAAAGATTGTTGGGTGATAACTGCATTCATGCTTGCATAAGGAGATGGAACACATTGTCCCACAGTTTGAAATAAGATAGTACCGCTTCCCAATAAGGATGCGGGAGGCTTTGGCCAGAGTACCCCTTTATAAACATTCAATGTAAAATCTAAAGGCCAACTGGATTGGCCTAAAGTTCAGTCCTCCATCGATTTTGGGACTGCTGGAAGGGGTCAATGAAGAAGAAGAACACAGGCAATGGGAGGAGGTAGAGAGAAAAGCAGGGTTTCATGACTGAGAAGAGGAGATCACCTCAGAAGCCTGGGATGTCACAGAGGCAGTCAAAGCAATCAAAGATGATGAGCTAGAATAGTTGCTCAGAGGATGAGCAACACATTCAGTAGGGGGTGATGATGAGCCCCAAAAATGGGTAAATTATTGGGCTCATTTTTCCTATTATTCTCAATTAATCCACCATTCTTCATAGTTCTATGCATTCTTTTGAATATATTTATGTTAATTGAATGAATGAGAATAGTCACTTGACTACAAAGTCTAATACGTGCTTATTGCAGAATTTTGGACATCTTTTGGACCAATATCAAGCATTTATGAACAAGTTGATAGCCAAATATGAAGGAACAAGGCTGAGTATTTGTATGAATGGTGTCTCCAGCACTAAATGACCCCTTCCTCGAGTTCTCCACCATCAACTCGGAGTTCAATAGCCCACCAAAGATGACTTCAAGGGGCAGCCAAGCAGATTTTGTGAAGCCACTGCTTAACTGCAGTTTTGAGCAGCCAAGCTCCTAAAGTTAAGGAGGGCTGTTGGGAGTCCTCACGAGGCATAAGTAGGAAGGATTCAAGCCTTGGTATTTTAGCTATTGAACAATTGTTTTTAACACTTTAGTGCAGCTCTGCATTTCATCTCATCTTCGGGCTTTTGGTGTAAACAATTTTGTGACATGATTATTTTTTGAATAATGGAGATAAATTTCACTTTGTACTAGCTTTGAGCTTTCTTAGGAGGCTGTATCTCTTGGGGTTGGGCCCAACACAAGTGCAAGTACCTCCTTTGTGTACTTTTATGTGTCTTTGCTGCATTCATAGAATAATTTCTGCTATTTAGGTTAAGATCTTGCTTTGCTACTTAGGTTGTTTTTGATGATTAAAATAGCTTTTCATACTTCAGGTTGATTTGACAGTTTGGTAAAAGAAAATATCTAAAAAACTGCCACCAAGCAATCCCTGATCTCATCTCTCCCTCCTTGGGACCATGAGCTGAGACCAAGGCATACTTGCTGCCACAAAAACACTGTTTTTGCCTTTCCATGCAATTGCTAGTGTTAGATTTTTAGTTTGAAAAGTTGATACCAGTTGTATTTTCATATTTAAGACCTGTTCTTGCTTAGTTTCCATAGTTATATTGCATGATTTCCTGTCTATAAACTTATGTTCATCATGTTTCTGGTTTTTAGGTCAGATTAGGTCAAAATAGTTAGATCTCTGGCTTCCTAGTCTTTGTTTGATCAGTTTTGGGAAATGGTGTGTAGAACACCTATAATACATCCCTGCCTATTCTTCCTCCATCATACAACCTACTCCAACCCCTAATCCAAGATTCCTTCCCTTCATTTGCCACACTTTTCCAATTTGCCCTAATTTCTACATTCTTGTGCAGCATTGCTCCCTCCACCCTTGAACAAATCCAACCACCTTCCTCACTCCTTAGCCTCATTTACCAGGTCCTAGACCCCTTTTCATCCTCATCCAACCTCCATTTCCACTTTCCCACCGTTTTTTCTACCATCCACCCTCTAAAATCCTCTTTCGGATCTTCCTGCAGAACATCCTGTAGAACCCCTGCAGACTTCCTGTAGAAGTTCACATGAGCAGTCTTTCAAGATCTAATTGCTATGAAACTCTTTGGAAGGGTGCTATGGACCCCTTAGTCCCTCTTCTCACCTTCGCAACCTCCAATATATGCTCACTCCATTTCCTTTCGTCGATCAACCTCTGCACAATAAAAAATCGTTAAAGCACATGCATAATAATTCTGCAAAATCACTCAAAAATGCAAAAAGATGTTTTTTTTTCTATATTTTACTTCAGAAGTAGCTTAGTCACATGCATTTTACCTTTCTAAAAGTCAATGGCATCCAATTCCACCACTTTCATCTCTTTTCTTGCACAAGTAGGGTTAGCCGGTAAAACTAGGGTTTGCTAGGGTTTGTATTTCCTTTTAGCTTACAACTTCTTTCTACAAGTAGACTAGCCTCTTTTGAGTTATATTTTGTCTATCACAAATAAAATCTT
Organism: Pinus taeda; assembly: GCA_000404065.3. Lineage (NCBI taxonomy): Eukaryota > Viridiplantae > Streptophyta > Pinopsida > Pinales > Pinaceae > Pinus > Pinus taeda. The sequence goes on along the minus strand of APFE031650100.1, from coordinate 8,371 downwards.
CTTCTAAGAGCTCATAGAAGTTGGCTTCAGCTCCTAGTGAACTTGTACCAGCTGATCAAGTGATAGCCTGCGGCAAGAGCTAGTACTTGTGCATATAGCACTGTCGTTTCCAAGATTGTTACGAACAACCGGGTTGATAAAAGTAATAAGGGAGTCCTAGGAGTTGTAGCATCATTTTTGCAATACTGGAGCTCACCAGTACTCTTGGCATCAACTCAATAGAAAATTCTATTTCCCTATGAGGAGGAAACTCTAAAATATCTGTTGGAAAAACATCTTGAAACTGCTGCAAAACCAAAAATACCTCTTGAAAACTTCAACATGCTGAACACCCTTCCCTTTATCATTAGAAATATGAACTGAAAAAAATAAACGCCCTTTCCTGCTACTGCACTTTTCCTAATTAGTTGTAACTATTCTAACGGATGTAGGCTTCTTCGTACCCTGCAAGATCCTGTTCTCTCCATCATCATCCAAACACTTAATAACCTTCTCATAGCAATCTACCATAGTCTTGTTAATGTATAAATAATCCATACCCAACAACATAATGTATTATCCCAACAGAAGTACATTTGGATGTAATGATGCAACCATACTGTTCAACTCAAATTCACACGATCTCACCCAATGATGAACTCTTTTCGTGGTACCTGTAGCCAACTGCAGCAACCAAGACTCTACATGCACTTCTTTATTCAAGCAACACTTATCCACCATGTCAAGACTAATATAAATATAGTTAGATCCACGGTCAATCAAAATAGAAACAACTTGACCACAAAGCTTACCTTCCATATTGATAATATGTGCCTAATTATTAGATTTACTATTATCCAATGCTACATAAATAAGAGGAATAATGTGTCCAACATCCCCAAATTTCTGTTCCTCCTGAGAACTATAAATTTGTGGTCTGCCATCTTGATGTTGTGGGTAATCTCTCTTGCGATGATACTTGCACAATTCCAACACTCCAAGGACTTCCTGCCATCAACCTTGTTCTAATCCTTAGACTGAAATCCCTATCCTTTGTCAGTTGCATTGAACTTCTTTTGTGGCACTACATTCTCCTTGTCATCTATATCCTGAGGTTTTCCTCTCTTCTTAGCCCACTTTCCTTATTCTTCTCATTACCTTTGCAATCATGCTTAGACTCAATCTTGCACTTTGATTGGTCATAACAATGCTTCAACTTTTTGATGGCTTCCTCCAATGATCTAGGCTCATTAAACTCAATTCTGTCTTTGAATGATACTGGCAACCCATTGATGAATCATTGAATCTTTTCTTTCTCCTCCTTAAGATAAGGAACATATCTCGACAACTACAAGAATCGACCAATATACTCCTCATATGTCATAGATCCCATATTCAACTCATAGAACTCCTTTTCCCTATCATTGTGGTATCTTTTAGATAGATACTTCTTCCTGAAAAGTCCCTCAAATTCACTCCATGTCAGCTCCTCTTCTCGAATGCCTATGAAATTCTTCATGTCTTCCCACCAAATGTCTTCTTTACCTTTAAGACTAAATGTAGCTATCTTGGCTTTCATATTTTCTAAATAATCATGCAATTTTAAAAACTTATTCATCAAAATAAACCAATATTCTGCATATTATGCCTTCTTCATTTCTCTATAAAGTGTAGGAGGCTTTTCTTTCTTGAACTCCTATGTCAAGTATTGCTTCTCTCCTCCTATACGGATGGTGGTGGTGATGAATATGATGTTTCTTTGAACCAAAACTAGAATATAACCTATGTTCATTACCCCTCCTGCCAGGTATATCCAAGAACCTACAATCTATGGCTATGCCATCCTTATCAAACATGTATCATGATTGAGATCTATTTCCATATGCCCCATTGGTCATTTCCTCTTGTCTATTGATCCAGGAGGAACTCGAGACACTAAGGGGATGGATAAGGCTCGAAATTCAAAATGGCAGAAAGGAGAATTTGGTGGCATCAGTTGAGGGGGATCGTCTTCCTGGTCGTGGTGGCATGAACGGTTTGTCAATATGAGCTCGTATGCAAAAGATAGAGCTCTTTAAAGTTGGTATGGCAGGGGAAAAATGGGGCCCACAGTGCGCCACATGGCATCCCAGTTAGCTTGTGGGACCCACATGGCAGTTTGGCACTTGCATTCCCCAGTGGCCTCCTAAACCTGCACAAGCAACAAATGACATTTTGGTTATTTTTATATAGTTATTAAGCTAACTATATAAACAAAATAAACCCAAATATATATATATATATATATACACACACACACCAAAAATCAAACTCTATAACCAAAGTCATTTTGTTATAACAACACCCCATGGATAAACCAACATGAATGGAAGTAAGATATGGTTCAATGAATATATGGTTAGATGGTTATATATATACATGTACCATATATGGTTCCAAACCAACGCACATGATGGTGGGTTGGCCCTTGGGGCTCGGACCCAACCCAAACGACATATCCAACCATTACGCATATGGTTATGTACATAGCATGTGTTAACAGCCCCAGTGATAAGTTGCTGGAATAATACGTATAATATATATATATATATATCTGTTATAAAACATATGTTAATACAAACGATATTATCTGCCATTCTGCCGCATATCATGCCATAATATAAAACAAGAAATTTGTATGGGGTATGAGGATGGGTGCAGGCCACCCAAATGGCGGGCCCGCTACCCAACGTTTCCCTGTTTTTATATATTGGTTGGAATTTTTAAAAGACCACATGTTATTTAAGTAAAGTGGTTGGGTTATAAAATGTAAAAAGGATATTTGTGGAGGGGATAGGATTTGACCTCCTGCCCTCCCTCAACCAACTCCTAAGTCTTACCATTGCACCAAAATAATTTCTTGGGGAATCCACCCAGAAAATTATTTAAGAACTCAGTTTTTGCTAGAGTTGGGAGGAGATCATCAGGGACGTTTTTCAAGGCAAGGAGAGCAAAATTTTTGAAGAGGGTGATTTTGGTCCAGTATCAGAATTGGGCAAGTTTTATATCAATTTTGCACTTATCAGAGATGGGAATCCAACGGTGGTGTCAGTTTTTGCAGCAAAGCTCTCCAATTTTTGGGCATTTTTCAGCGTGGAGGTATAATGCTCCATTTTTGTAACTGATGAATGTAACTTCTTTTGATGCCATTTTTAATGAATGAAGGCCTCCCCATTGATCGAGCAGGGCCTGGAGATGTAGTCCAGGAGGGATGAACTCCATTATCAAGTTCTTGTCTTCTTGTCTTATTATTCTCTTCTTCTCCTTTCTCTCATATGTGCACATTTAAAGTTTCTCTTTGGTTAAGCTACAAACTGTATATGTAATTCTTTTAATGCATCTATAAACAAAAGATAGCCTGGATCATCTATAACTGATTCTTGGTTGTCTTTGTCTCTACAAATCTGATAGAATTTTAAGAATCATAACATTGACCTCTGCTTGCCTTTCCTATGTTGTAGAAAGTCTTTCCTATGACTAAATGATCTTATCATTACCTGCTTTACAACTTTTGATCTCTTCTTTCAAACATCTCAATGTATGTTCTATGTCAGGGGAGTACTCATCACCATGCTGTTCATCTGATATGTAGGGAGAATGAAATGTAGTCCAACATTCTGCTATTCATCTTGATCTTCTTCCTCCCACAAACATACCATGTCAGATAAACCAAATATAAACATGATCTAAAATACCTCAGTGAATTTTAGGGGAGGCTATCTGATCTACACAATCAATCTAGATCTGATATGTAGGGAGAATGAAATGTAGTCCAACATTCTGCTATTCATCTTGATCTTCTTCCTCCCACAAACATACCATGTCAGATAAACCAAATATAAACATGATCTAAAATACCTCAGTGAATTTTAGGGGAGGCTATCTGATCTACACAATCAATCTAGATCTGATATGTAGGGAGAATGAAATGTAGTCCAACATTCTGCTATTCATCTTGATCTTCTTCCTCCCACAAACATACCATGTCAGATAAACCAAATATAAACATGATCTAAAATACCTCAGTGAATTTTAGGGGAGGCTATCTCATCTACACAATCAATCTAGATTATATATATCTATATATATATAATTATATATATACATATACATGTCGACATCACACATGATAAAAATAGCTGCATAGACCTTATGCACGAAAACCACAACCATGATGACACATGCATAACAATCACATAGAAAACTAACATGCATGCATGACAAACACATTCCGCCCATCCAATCAAAGTGTTGAACCTAGGAGCTCTGATACCAACCTGTAACCACCCCTCCTACATTTACCCAATTTCACTGACCTTCCAGGTCCAGGGTAAACATGAGAGGAAGAGTTCCTATGACATGACCTAACCTCCATACTTTAGCTATAGAAGTGGGGTCGATAAATGACGACTCATAAACATTCCTCAAGGCTTACAAGACACTTAGGGGCCAAAGAACCACCCCAGGTGACCACACCCTGAGCTGGGGCTACTTCTCGAGGACCTAGACCCCCAACCACACCCTTGACACTACATGCATGTGGTTGAAGGCCTCCAACTTCACCCATAAGCCTTGCTCCATGTTGTTGTAACCTAAAATACTCAGATTAGTGCCTACGGTCATGATATCTAAGCCACAATTCCATGGGAGCCTCCAGACCCCTACCCAGAACCGTCTGAAATTTATCATAATGATAAATAACATAATCACGATGCTAAACATACAAAACTTGACCTAACCAGGCCTAACCATGACAACCATTTCATTAAACATATGGTGAACATGTAAATTGCATGTCATGAATGCATATATGATCATAGAAGTCTGAAACTTATCTCAGAATCACCAAGAAGGTATAATTCCCTCTCATAATAGTTGCAATAATAATTTTTAGTCCATGCATTCATCAACCATTCATACATTCTTCAAAACATGTCAAGATCCATAAGTAATATGCATCACATAACCAACATGTAACTAGCAATTAACCAACATAGAAACGATGGCAACTCAGCCATAATATCACCAACATAATCATTGCAAATATACATTAATCACAATAGAAGTATAACTCTTATTAACATATGAAAATACCAACAAAGTCAAGGACTTCCATGTACCACCAGACCATAGATTGGGTTGAACCAAATCTATATTTCAGAAAATCACCCCCACATCATATTCTAAGCATGAACGTGTGATTTCATGGAATAAAAGAAAACTAAACCAAGCCAAGGCATCCAAAGGCCAAACCACCTCAACCCTCAACCACAATGATTCCACCTCGATACTCGGACATCATTGACACCAACTAGATCAGTCTCTACCTAAGTTATTTAGGACTCCAAGAACTAGTAACCCAACCCACAACCTTCTAGAGCTCTAGAGCGTTTGTCCAACTCGGCTCTAGGGACTAGTAACTCAACCCACCAAGGGCTCTAGAACGTTTGTCCCAACCTAGCCTCCAGGACTAATAACTCAACCCAAGCTATCACAAGGCTTCTAGAGCTTTTGTTCCAAACCACAACCATAAGGAATTATGAGTACCAACCACAAAACAATCAAGTGGAAAAACCCACAACACCATGACTATCTAGGAAATGGCAAGGCATGGCTAAAACCAATGTGAATTTAGGAAAATATACATGCCAATGATAGCACATAACCTTAAAATCACATGCATATACCATGCATCCATAAACCCACAAGGAAATCATACATGCAACCTCTTACTTGCAAAGAAATCTAGTTGCAGTTGTTGATCATATTGTTCCCTGACATTTTCCCGCTTTCCTTTGCCTTATTTCCTCCAAACCCAAGTGAATTCTAAAGTTCTCTAAGCATGCTCCAATAATTCTCTAACTATGCAAGAGTATGAGGGAATGAGAAAATATAAGAGAGTTCATCCCAAAACTGTCAAAAGGCTAAACTGATAAAAGCCATGAATTGATCTTCAGAAGCCTTTTTGTCATTGAGGCCTCTATTTTCATGATTTTTCCTTCAATTTCCCTATAATGCAAATTTGTGACCCTTCATCTCCCTTTTCTCCTATTTTGCTTTATTTTATAAATAAAATTCCAATTAATGCATCTTTGGCTTCACTGATGCCTGTGCCAATTTCCATAACCATTTATTAAGCACTAGTGATACCCATCACTATGTTTTACCCAACATTCAACTTGGAATACATGTCCCATGACCTTGGTATTATTTTTTATTTACATAGGAAATCAACCAAGGGTTGTTACATTACTTGAGGAAGGGCTTCCTACAATCCTAGGCCGAGCCTTTCCACCAATTATATGGGGATCTGATATCCAATTTTAAAACAAAACAAAATAGGGAACTAGGGTGTATTTATTTTCAATTACGAACCAATCAAGATTACTTACTTGAAAGACCTTTTTGAGTTGAGCCCACAAGTTCAATTTCTAAATTCGAAGGAGAAGGTGTTCTAAAGAGACATAATGTTTTTAAAGAACATTCTAAAGAAAAAGAACATAGTATTTTCACCCTAAGGCTTGTCCTTAAAAGATAAAACGTAATTGGTATAAAGAGTGGTTATTGAATGAAATTTGAAATCTAAAACTCTTTCCTCTAATGGAGAAAGACTCACTTGACAACCTCTCAATACTGTTCTCAATGAAAGATCCCCCAATCATGATTGGGATGGGAGTAACAAGGAGGCTTTGAAGCTGAAGTTGTTCCCACCCTCTTTTTCCATAAGGTGGTCCACAACAAAAGCAATTACTTAAGGGACATTTTCCATGTTTTCTCTTGTTCTCATATTAAATAATCCATTTGGCACATAAGTCCATGGCTTGTTTTTAAACATTGATAACCCCTTGGGCTCATTAATCATTAATCTTATAAAAAACATTCCACTTGATTCAAAATGGATTTACATATTTATTATATGAATTAAATGATGATTTGGGATGAGAAGGAGAAAATTTGAGATTGAAAAGGGTTGGCTTGGGTCAAATCCTAAAAACCTTAAAATCCTCTTGTTCAATGTTAAGGAAGTAGAATTTTGTGGTGTTGATTTTGAGGTGACATGTATTAGAGGTCCCCACTACTTTCTATTAGTCAGTAGCTTTTTAATAATGTTGTATATTTGTCAAATAGGTATGTATGTGAAAGTTATGCCCCTAGAAAGGTAACAATTAAATTAATCCAGAAGGTCTAAGTGGTAGCCTGTCAATGCACCATAATAGACATATGTGGAGCTAGACATGTTCGTGAGTCCACTAGAGAGATCTATAAGTGTCTTGAATATTTCAAGAGGTTGATGAAACCCTAATTCTAACTATAAGAAACCTAGTTGAAGGAGGGAAAAGTTCTCATTTCATCTAGCCACCATAGTTGTTCCATATATGAGTAATGAGTGTGGAGGAGATTTTAATGGAGCAGAAAGACATAAGAAACACGTAAAGGATTGTGGAAAACCATTGTTATGTACCAAATACTTCATATATCATAATAAACTAGAGTACACACAATGTACATGATATATGCATGTGGAGCACAACTCCCAAAGTGGAAATAGAGATGAGTTATGCAATAGCTCCATATAGAAGAAGATAACTTCCTCTAATAACCCTGATACATTCATGCATCCAAACCATGTGTCCTTATCTCAATGATGATTATATTGACCCCTATATATAGTCATTCCCACATATTACAGATGTTGGCCCCTTTATTAGGCCAACCCCAATTAAATAGACATTTTACCTCATATATGCCCCACTTGAGGTCATTACATAGAGCCCTCCTTTTGAATTGTTTCCCCTCAAAGCTTTGTATTCAAATATTTTCCATGTGATGAAACTAAGTAATATAATTTACTTATATTTCTACTTTCTTACTACCACTTGTGAAAATCCATCCATCCAAATCAAGTTCTTTTCAATTTTAATATTTGATAGTCAATTGTTACATGATCTTATTCCTTTTGATCTCCATGCATTGTTGTTGTTAATTCTCGATTCTTTTTAGTCAATTGGATGTTTGTACTTTGACTAGGAATGCAATTACCATTAGTTGGTATTATGCAACACAAGAAATTCTTTCGGTCTTTATAATGAATAGGGAATGAAAACGAGTGAATTAGGCTCTAAGTGAGGCTTCTTGGGCTCAAAAAGTCAAAGTTACTAACTTTCCTCCTTAACTATATCAAAGTGTTCAATTTCAATGATATTTTTAACCATGTATAATATAATAGCTTGTTGTAAATTGTAAAGAATTATAAAATTGATTTTATAAATTTTATATCTATTTGATTTCAAAATATTTTTAATACTCATAACATCATGTTTTTTTATAAAATTACATGAACTTCTATAAATTT
>APFE031650098.1:0-23837 GCA_000404065.3 Pinus taeda | reverse complement strand
AGTATGACAGGAAGGTGACACACGATGGGAAAACTAATTGTTATAAGTTTATGAAGGATGGGGTCAAACACACACTTGTACCCATCAAAGAGGAAGATTCAGCAGAATCAAGCAGAACAAAGGCATTGTTAATGGGAGGAAAACAGTTCATAAGGCAGGTTGAGGAAAATGAAATTAATTTTGCAGTTGTGAGGAGGATGAAGCCAGTATTACTCAACTTAGAGAAATCAGAATTGCCCAAAGAAATACAAGAGTTGTTAGAAGAATTTCAAGACATTGCGGCTAATGAGTTACCTGATAAGTTGCCTCCTAAAAGGAGCATCAACCACCACATTGATTTTATACCACGAGCAAGCTTGCCGAACAAGGCAGCGTACAGAATGAGTCCAAAGGACAATGAAGAAGTACGCAAACAAGTGTAGGAGTTGTTAGATAAGGGACTGATCAGAGAGAGTTTAAGCCCCTGTGCAGTACCTACAGTCGTTGCGCCCAAGAAGGGTGGAGAATGGCGAATGTGCACAGATTCGCGGGCTATAAACAAGATCACCATTCGATACAGGTTTCCCTTGCCTAGGATGGATGACATGATGGGCTGTCTTAGTGGGGCAGCATATTTTACAAAAATATATCTGAAAAGTGGGTATCATCATATTAGAATTAGAGAAGGAGAAGAATGGAAGACAGCCTTCAAGACCAACGAAGGACTGTACGAATGGCTGGTTATGCCATTTGGGTTGAGTAATGCTCCAAGTACTTTTATGAGACTAATGAACGAAATGTTAAAGGAATTTATTGGAAAATTCGTGATAGTCTATCTGGACGATATTTTAATTTTTAGCAGGAAAAAAAGAGAACACCTTCAACATATTCGAAGAGTATTCGAGAAGCTACAGCAGAACAAACTGCTGATAAATTTGAAGAAATGCACTTTCTTAGAGAAGGAGTTAATTTATCTGGGATTTGTAGTGGCAGAGAATGAGTTAAAAATGGACCCAGAGAAGATTACAGCGATCATAAGTTGGCCGTCACCGAAGAATTTATTCGAGGTACGTAGTTTTCACGGTTTATCAAGTTTTTATAGAAAGTTCATTAATAATTTTAGTGAAATCTGCGCGCCAATCCTAGAGACCATCAAAAAGGCCAGCCAACCTTTTTGCTGGACTAAGGCGGCAGAAGACAGTTTCCAACTTCTGAAGCGGAAAATAATGGAGAGGCTAATCTTGAGGCTACCTGATTTTAGCAAACCTTTTCAGGTTCGGTGTGATGCCAGCGGGACAGCTATTGGTGCTGTACTCAGTCAAGAGGACAGACCAGTGGCGTTCTTTAGTGAGAAACTAAATGAAAGTCGGCAAAAGTATTCGTCATAAGACAAAGAATTCTATGCAGTGGTTCAAGCCTTGAAGCATTGGAGGCACTACTTACTAGGTAATGAGTTCATTTTGTTCTCTGATAATTCTGCGTTACAGTACATAACACAGCAGCACAAACTGAACCATAAGCATGCCAAGTGGGTGCAGTACCTACAAAGTTTTACTTTTGTGTTGAAGCACATAAGTCGACAAGCCAACAAAGTGGCCGATGCTTTAAGCAGAAGAGCCTTGCTCTTACAGGAAAGTGGCATACAGGTGATGGGATTTGAGTATTTGAAGGATTTGTACCAGATGGACGCGGATTTCAAGGAAGCCTTTGAGGCATGCCAAAATTGTGTCTTAAGGAATACAAGCCCATGGCTAGATTTTAATTTACAGGAAGGGATTATTATTTCGAGGTGGACAGCTATGTATTCCGGATTGTTCGATGAGGGAAAATTTAGTAAAAGAGAAACACAGTGGCGGTTTAGCAGGACATTTCGGCGTTGATAAAACGTTGGAACAGCTAGGAAATTTTTATTACTGGCCGAAAATGAGTCGGGACGTACAGAGGTATGTAACCAGGTGTAAAATCTGCCAACTCGCGAAAGGACACAGCCAGAATACTGGATTATACACACCCCTACCAGTTCCAAGCAGGCCGTGGGATCAGTCATCATTGACTTTGTCCTAGGATTGCCTAGAACACAGTGGGGATATGATTCAGTGATGGTGGTGGTAGATAGGTTTTCAAAGATGGCTCATTTCATTCCTTGCCGGAAGACTAGCGACGCCACAAACGTGGCACATCTCTTCTTCACAGAAGTAGTTCGATTACATGGCTTACCTAAAACTATAGTTTCAGACAGGGATGTGAAATTTACAGGACATTTTTGGCGCACACTGTGGAAAAAGCTGGGCACACAGTTAAATTTCAGTTCTGCGTATCACCCGCAGACTGATGGACAGACATAGGTAGTGAACAGGAGTTTGGGAAACTTGTTACAAAGCTTGACAGGAGAAAACTCGCGATTGTGGGATCGAGCTCTTGCCCAGGCAGAATTCGCTTATAACGATTCACCTAATCGGAGCACCGGTCTTAGCCCATTCCAAATCTTGTATGGTATGCATCCGCGAGGAGTACGTGAATTACGAGATTTGGGACAGCTAGAAAGGAGAAGTGCAGACGGGGAAGATTTTGCAGAAGCAATGAGAGAACTGCATGAAAGAGTTAAATTGAGATTAGAGGACAGCACGCAGAAATATAAGCATCATGCAGACATAAAGCGGCGTGAGGTACATTTCGAGATTGGAGACGAAGACCTTGTGCATTTGCGCTGGGAACGATTTCCTAAGGGTATGTATAACAAACTGAAATTCAAGAAAATCGGCCCATGCAAAATTCTGCGCAAATTTTCAGCGAATGCATATGAAATTCAGCTGCCACCTGATATAGGTATATCACCCATATTCAACGTGGCAGACCTGTTCCCATGTCATGCCCAGGCGGAAGATGAAAGAATGGTACAGCCACAACGGGACACCCAGTTCGAGAGCAGTCTTTGGAAGAAACAGTTACCGTCGGTAAAGACCCATGAAATCGAAGGAATCATCAGCACACAGGTAGCCAAGAAGACGCGCAGGAAGGAGTATCTGCGTTATCTCGTCAAGTGGAAGGACCGTCCAATGGAGGATAGGTCCTCGCTCGACGAGACACAGATTCGGAAGGCGGGCTACTCGGTGGAGGAACTCATGGAACGGAGCCATGACATCTCTCTTTTATCCCGGCAGCTTGATGCAGGAGCATCTGGTCGACAAGGTGAAGACCGAGAGAGGGCGGACAAAGTTTCTGAAGAAGATTGGGAAAGATGAACAGTTCGACAAATGGACAGCAAGCCTGTCAGAGTTCTTACGTTTTTTATTTAATTTCTTCCATGGTCAACTACAACATTAGATTCTGTTAGCTTAATTTCTATTTATTTTATTTTAACTGTAGTAACAGGTCTTAATTAGAGTTGTTAAAATTAGATTAATATCAATAAGCAATGTAAACCGCAAACCCTTATGGAACAAAGGAGACAAAGTAAACAAACGAATAGTCAAGTAAAGTGAATCTATAGTAACTGCGAGGCAAACTGTAATGGAATAACTACCAGCAGTTATCTAACTGCCTGAAACTATTGTATAAAAGGACAGACAAAATAACCCAGAAGGGTTCAGCAGCAAAGCATTTGAAAGAGAATAAGAGAAATACATTCAATTTCCTTCATCTAAATTCAGTGCACAAATAAACATACGATTGCAATATTTACGTCCTCTGTAATAGAATTCACATATATATTACTGTACATTCAATTCATTGCAGGCAAATACAGTAACAGAGTTTCACGACCCCCAAAAAGTTTAATGACCAGCCGAGACCGAGAGTGAGCACAAGGCAAGAAGAAACAAACAATATCGAAGGATACAATAGTTCACAGTCGAAACCGGGTAAGCACTAGAATCAAACTTCAATACATTACATATCACTGTATATTACATTGCAAGTCAATAGAATTCAAAATTACATGAACGAACTATGCGACGAGGGATCGTTGAACCGAGCCACCAAATAAAAGAATTCACAGAAACCCTCCAAACTACGGCTACGGATTGGAGCCAACACAAACACTAGACTCGACAGCTATCTAATATATAGACAACAGGTGTAAATAAATACAACAAAGACGAAGAGGCATGGAAGAAACTGAGATAAGAACAGAGCTACCCGGGAGGTATCGACCGAAACCCTGGCGAAGTCACGGAACCGGTAACCTGCAACCACAACAGAATATTGAGGTTAGGGTTTGTAGGTAATCAAAACCCTCGCACCAGAAAAACAACATCACGAAGTTGTAAAGAAACTAACAGAAAATGAAACCCCGTGTATGGCTGAGGAGAATAGCCATACCTGAAGTGAACCGAATCCATAAGCTCGCATAAACGAAGTGTTAACCCTGACCACAGAGGGGCTATGGAATGTTAGCTCCAGCTCAAACAGATAATAATGTAATATAGCAAGAAACAAAATATTACCTGAGTTACAGAGCCGAGCGCCGGAGGAGGACCAGGTTGAAGACCATCGGACTGCGCATTTGTCAACTGAGCAAACCAGATAACCTTCACTACCATCATTCACCACACCTTCACTAAGACGACCAGAATATACAGTATTTACAAGAGAAAAAAACTAGCAAAGCTTACACAGTCATGAAAACGGGCTAAATGCGCAGAGGAGGAACCGCAACTTACCAACAGTGCATGGAACCAACCCACAGGCCCCACAGTAGCGATTTGACTGAGTTAAACGACATCATTTTACCATAAAACCAGCGGAGTTTAACAGGGTATCCCCACAGTCAGAAAAACCAGAGGCGGATCCGAATACCAGAACGAGACCACCGAACAACAACAATGCAAAATGACCGAATAGGCGCGAATCAGCAGTGAAAAGCGAGGTAGGGGAATTAGGGTTTGGTAACTTCGAGGAGGACAGGTGTCGTGGGCAGAGATAAGGCAAAGTACCGTGGGTTGATTAATAATCACCTACCTAAATAAATTGCAATCACACCATATCCGAATCAAAATTTCAGTGACGGTCCACGTAGGTTGGGCTAGCGTGGGACCACGTGGGCTGGCCACATCAGAAAATTAATTTTGGCTATGGTAATGAGAGAATAGTATTTGTTTCTAAGTCAAATTTGACAATGAATTTCACAACATTATGGTATCTAAAATGACAGGAGAAATTTAACCATCTCACCATCTCTGAGTGGAAGACTCTGCATACACCCACTTTTATAATTTGAGGTGTTTGGGTGCATAATGGTGATAAAAATAAAAGTAACAAATTTAACCATGTCTATAAACAATGTAAACATTTTGAGAATAAATGTTTATTCAATCGGATTATAAGCTTTTCCAAAGCCATTATTTAGGAAGGAATTCTATTTGGTATGATCTTTTGTCCACTCCATAGCTTCCTAAGTTAAAAATATGATATTCAAAATAAGTTTCTCTATTTCACTTATAGGTTATTTATGAGATTTATAAGGGTAGGAATTGCCAACTCCACTTATGGTTGACACAATGTCATCTACATGTTATTATATTTTTCCATTGATTCATTACTTTCATCTTTTTTGTTCCTCTAAAAGGTATATCTTTCAAAAATATTCCTTCAGATGGAGAGTTGTTGCAACCGAGAGAAAAATAATTTTGGTTATGGTAATGAGACCATCATATTTGTTTCTAAGTCATGTTTAGCCATGACTTTCACAACATTATGGTATCTAAAATGATGAGAGAAATTTAATCACCTCTTAGACGAAGACTCTTCATATGCTCATTTTTATAATTTGAGGTGGTTGGGTGCATAACTCAGATATGCTTATCTTACATGGAATAAAAAGTCTTTTAATGTCATCAACTTTTATTTTGATTCTTATTTTCTTAAAGTAGAGCCTAAGATGCCAAATTATAATAATTACTTATTGTAGTAAGGATTTTCATGTTATAAAAGTTGGACTTAGACTGTATCGAAGTCCAACTAAATGGCATGTTTGAGAAAAGGATGAGGCTTGATGTTAGTCTTCAACAATTTTGTTCGAACAATTACAGCATGTGTAGAACTTCAATTGAAAAAAGTACCTAGTATGTCTTGCAACTCTCTTAATCTCAATGTGTTTTTATTTTAAACTATTAGACATTTTTCCATGAATTCCTATTTTTTCTAGGATTGATATATAAAAGACTATAGAATTGTAGTTCCATCTATTTTTACTCACTAAGTTATTAACAATTTCTACCTCTCCATAGGTTTTTCAATAATAAACCCCTTCTTAGGGACCCTATTATCATAAGAAAACTTTTGGATACACAAAGGGATTTAGTTGACTAGTATTATGATGTAGTATAAGTTAATCACAATAATCAAATATTCTGGCATGTTGTTTTGCTTCAAGAGTGTCACCCCTCCTTGCACAAGAAACTAAACTCACATTGGTAACCTTGCAAATCATTAGGATTGGATCCATACCTTCACAGAAGATTTAGTTTTTATAGTAGATGGAAAGAAAAAAAAATTGTTCTTAACTTATTTCTCTTCATTACATGACCCTTGAGTTATTTTTTTATTCACATTTGAGCAATTTAGGTGATATCATAATAAATTAGGAGCAGGAATATTTGGTATTTTTATGAAGGGCCAATGTAAGGTTTAACATTTACACTTTATAATACATAAGATAATAACTCTTGTTCATAACATTTCTTTTATTTGTTTTTCTATACTTGTACAATTATTTAGTAATGCAAAGGGAACTTTTTTTGCAGCATTGTAACATATCACTAGCTATTTTTGCATTATGCTTATCCTAAAGAAGAGTTTTCTCCAATGTCAATGAACTATAATTATTTGTGCATTATGTTTAGTAAAATAGAGTTCTATTTGTGCACCATTCTAATTAGTTATTGGATAATCTTTTTTTTTAGAATTTTATATGCCATTATTTATCATTACAAAGTTCATTTCTCCTTGAATAAATTTATTTTTTCACCTTTTGTAATAGATTAATTTATTTTGGTGGGGATAGAAATATGCCTATTTAATTTACTATTTTTCTTTAATGCCTTTTTGCCCCAACTTGTAACAATGTTTGCTTTGTGAAATTACTAATAACTCATTAGAACGGCTAATTTTGGATGTTCTTACCTTGACTTTCAAGAATTTTTCTTTCTAAAAGCTTTTGAATGTTTATATAGCCACCTAATAAATCAAACTAATATTTTTCTTTTCTAATTTAGGCATTGTTGAGGCTACATCATGGTCATGTCAAACAATAAGATCCACATAGGGAGGGGAATTGAAAGTGTGACTAGGAGTGCCTGACCTCAAAGAACTCATGAACTAGAAGATGATTTCTTTAAAATGATGTGGGTTTGTTGATTTGTGGCCTTAGCATTAGTTTGATTTCTTTAAAATGGTGTGGGTTTTTTCTTTGTGGCCTTAGGATTAGTTTGAGTGGCTTAGACTGTATCTTCCACAAAATAGTTGATTGCTTTAAAATTAGGTAGGTTTGGTGTTTTGGGGCCTTAGGACTAGTTGTTGGAATTGGTTGGACTCCATCTTCTGCAAAAGAGTTAAGGGTACTATATTAAATTTAAGTAGAGGAGAATGATATAACAATCACATGGGTATTAGATGAATTTTAGTTGGAGGCGTATTTAATGTGAATTCAGACCTGAGGTATCAACATTTTGTCATTGAATGTTTACAAGTAACATGAATTTATTAAAAAATTGGTGAGAAATTAGTTTGTCTTTTAATATGGGGGTAATTCAAATGATAATTAGTGATAGTGCATGTGAAAGTGAAAAACATCTTCTCCAAACCTTATGCAATTTAACCTAATTATTCTAATTCACCCAATATTTCTTACCTCTTTGATTGAGTTGTACTAATTAACAACTAAAAAATATCAATACATAAAAATCATCCTCATTTTCTTCATATTTCAATATCCATATTCAATTAATTGAACAAAATCCTATTTTTAGCACTCAACTCATATCCTTAGTTTTTAAAATGCTGCATAACTACCATATGATTACACAAATTTTTTTATCAACGATATAATCGAACATTCAGTTTATCAACCTGGAATATATTGTATTTTCCCACATCTCACAATTCAGAAAAACAAATACAAAGAAGAGTATAAAGCAGATGAACAAATGATAATAGGCATCTTTGCGCTTGGGGCAATGACGCAGTTAGTGAGGTAAAACCGAGGCACGTCCATTGCTGGTTGAAAACTATTTCCAATCCCCCTCGTTGGCCTCGGCTACGCTTGCCTCCGAGAATTTTTGGAGGGCTCACATTTTGCTCGGGCTCTAAATACAGGAGACGAAATTTGCATGGCTGGGCTTGCTGGTTAAGTTATAATATTGTCCTCTATCGAATTTGTTGGCCTATGTTAAATTCGGGAAGATATTTCAGGCCTGGGTGGAGAACATTACATGGATGGGAATGGCTGTCGAGTTGAATTCTTATATTGTCCTGTATGTCCTGTATGGCATCTGTAGCAATATGGTTAGTCCGGTAAGATACTTCTTTATATTATATGGTTAGTCCGGTAAGATATTTCTTAATGGATGTGGATGAATATTCATGTTACTAGAATACCAATATTCCAAGAGAACTTGCATCACAGCTATTATTATAATTTTTTTGGTTTTCTTTCAAAGCCATTTAGTTTATAATTCTAGTAGGTGTTATCTATTCATTCTTTTGCCAGAAAACATTTCAAAGCTATTTAATTTATAATTCCAGTATAGGTTATATATTCCTTCTTTCTTCATAAAATATTTTCATTGTGGTAGGTTATGCCCATCAATATCAACTTTTGTAGGGAAGCATTGGCATTGGTCATCGGATTGGAATTCAATGAATGGCTTTGCCACAATGATACACATGTAATATGATATGTTTATATTGCAATGTGCTAGTGATATGAGTATGATTTTAAGTTTAGTGAAAAATTAAATTTTGCCATGTAATATGATATGTTTATATTGCAATGTGCTAGTGATATGAGTATGATTTTAAGTTTAGTGAAAAATTAAATTTTGCCACAGGTTATCCTTTCTAAATAGTGTTTTCAACATGTAGTCTCATCAACTTGGATATGTGAATGAATGAAAAACATACTAAGGAGGAAACATGGAGTACTTTCTTATTCCCTATTTTTTTTTTCACTTGAGAAATGCCTCTCTCATATGGGCCTTGCCAATGTATAATCTAACCAATTAAAAGAAACACTTGACAAAAGTCAACCCTATAGAGTCTATAGAAACAATCTCAATAGTAGAATGCTCAAGGAATCTTTGGTCTACCTAATGTCAATATTGCTGCTCTAATCTTCAACTATTTTGTGGGTGAAATCAAAGAAAGAACCTGTAGTGGTTCCCCATTCAGAACAACCAATTTCAAACAACTTGGTTCTAGAGATTTTATTTTCCCTAGAATTGTAGCATATAACAAAAATTCTCAACACCTTGGGATCTCTTCACTTCTTTGACTCTTTCAAATAATGAGCTCTTGGAATTGGTTCCCAAAAGTCTCAACACATTGGCTCTCATTGCTATTAGTTTTTTCAATAATAACTTAAACAACCCTATTGCCAACTCACTTATGAGTGTTAGCAAGAGGGCAAGTCTTTTAGGAAATTCAAGGACTTGAGTTAATATTTTGAGTAGCAATGATAAATTGGAGATTGT
The DNA here is from genome assembly GCA_000404065.3 of Pinus taeda. NCBI lineage: Eukaryota > Viridiplantae > Streptophyta > Pinopsida > Pinales > Pinaceae > Pinus > Pinus taeda. Next base: position 14,169 of record APFE031650098.1, on the reverse strand, counting down.
TCTGCTTGTTTCTATGCTCATAAGAAATGATTCTTATTTATCTATGGAATGATAGTTTTTAGATGTGATTTTTGTCATCATAAAAATTATCATTGAAATTATCTTTTTCTTAAATTTGGATTCTATGTAGAAGAGCTTTCATTTTTTATTCAAAGATGGAGACAATGTAATTGGAAGTGGGGCATCTACCCATGTTTATTGTACCAACCTACTCACAATGAAATTGTGGAGTAAAACATTTCTTATAAAATAAAAAACTAAAAGTAACATAATTAACCATGTCTATAAACAATGTAAACATGTTGACGATAAATTTTTAGTTAATCCCATTATAAGCTTTTTCAAAGTCTTTATTTAGGAAAGAATTCTATTTTCCTAAGTTAAGAATATCAAATTCAAAATAAGTGTCTCTATTTGAATCATAGGTTATTTATGAGATTTATAAGGGTAGGAATTTCCAACTCCACTGAAGGTTGGAACAATGCCAGCTACATGTTATTCTATTTTTGCCATTGGTTCATTAATTTAATGTTTTTGGTTCCTCTAAAAGTTATATCTTTCATTCAAAAAATATTCTTTCAGATGTAAAGTTGTTGAACCCAAGAGAAAATTAATTTTGGCTATGGTAATGAGAGCATCTTATTTGTTTTTAAGTCAAATTTGGCAATGACTTTCACAACATTATGGTATCTAAAATGACAAGAGAAATAAACCATCTTTGAGTGGAAGACTCTTCATACACCCACTTTTATAATTTGAGGTGTTTGGGTGGATAATGGTGATATGATTATCTTACATAGAGGAAAAAGTGTTTTAATGTCCTCATCTTTTATTTTGATTCTTGTTTTCTTAAAGTATAGCCTAAGATACGAAATTATAACAATTACTTCCTTTAGTAAGGATTTTCATGTTATAAAAGTCGATGTCTTCAATGGATGTTTTGGTTACCCTATCCACTGATTTTATTCAGTGAGCATTCCAAATTTAGACACCATTTATTCATATTACCCTTGTGTTGAATCCTAATTCACCTTTTCATTTTATTTTCTTCTTTTTCTTTTGGAATTAGAATGATGATGGGGTTAAGACTTTAGTGGAATATTGAATTGGCTTAGGGCTTTAGTTTACTCATCCTACCCATAATAGTTTTGTGCAGCTTGGCTGTATGAGCCCATTAAAAACCACCATAAATCCTTTCATCAATAATTATGGATGTCATATTGGGAAGCTCATCTACAACTAAAATGCCATGCTCTTCTCTCATCATTGTGTTTTCTTTTCAAAATGTTAGGATGTCTCTCAATCATAAGAGAGAAGGCTATGTCAAGCCTCATTGATGCCTACGAGCCCTCCATGCCAAAAGGCTAAACTAGCTTGTTCATTACTGCAATTTGATATTGTTTGTGCAATTTGATATTGTTTGGTACAAAATCCATGACACTTCTAGGGCTAATTTTTTTTGTGGCTTCGAGAGTCTATAATGGAATATATTTTTATGGAATTCAATCCATGAATTTCTCAAGTGGTAGTTGAGGGGACCGAGAGTGGCCATGAGAAACACATAATAGGAAGATCAAGAGTGGCCATGAGAAACACATAATAGGAAGATCAAGAACTGAAATCATACCACCACATAATCACAAACCTAATTGTGGCATTCTCATTTCTCCTTCCCACAATTATTGGTTAGACTTCTAGTAATTTTTTAGCAATGTAGTAATATTTTCTTTAAATAATGAAGTTGCAAGGAAAAATAATATTTTGACACCCTTCCAAACCATTTGAAAATCCCCTATAAAAAATTGTTATACCCAATACTACTTTCACTTATCTAGCCCTACTTTTCATAGGATTCCCTAACATATACCAATAGGTTATTGGAATAGAAGAATTCTTTTATATATATTTTAGATTTGTAATGATTGTGAGTGAGAGTGAGGTTATCATTGTGCTACAAATTTAGATATTTTTTTATGTGGTTGTAAAAGTTGATGGACTTGGTACACATTGTTCTACATTATTTTAGGTTTATGTTTTGGATAATGTGTTAGTAATATTTTAATAGCTAGCCACTTCCATCTTTTTAAGTAGTGGTATCAACCTATTGGAATGAGAATCTATGTGGAACTTAAAAATATCAAAAAGTGTTCTACCAAGAATTTTTAAATCGTTGTTTCTTTAACTCTAAAATATTAGTCCTCAACAATTTTGTTGGAACAATTACACCATATATAGAAATTGAATTGAAACAAAGTACTTAGTATGTGATGTAACACTCTAAATCTCAATGTGTTTTTGTTTTAAACTACTAAACATTTTTCATGAATTCCTATTTTTTTAGGATTGATATATAAAAGATTATAGAATTGTAGTTTATCTTATATTTACTCACTAGCTAATAAACAATTGCAAGCCCTTATAGTTTCAATCTTAAGTATTTTGATTATTTTTAATATATGAAATAAATAAATAGCCATGGTTAGGATAGATTGATTTCTTATATCTAGGGATGGTATTTTAGTTGGAGGGGTATTTAATGTCAATTGATACCTAGGCTATCAACATTTTTTCATTGAATGTTTACAAGTAGCATGAATTTGTTTGTCTTTTAATATGGCGCAGCTCAAATGACCATTAGTCATAGTGCATGTGAAAGTGAAAAACATCTTCTCGGAAGTTTGTGCACTTTAACATACTTTTTCCAATTGGCACAATATTTTTTAACTCTTTGATTGAACTGTACTACTTAACCACTAAAAATTCTCAATATATAAAAATCATCCTCATTTTTTTTATATTTCAATATCCATATATAATTAACTCAACAAAATCTTGTTCTTAACACTCATTCGTATCCTTAATTTTTAAAATACTGCATAACTACCATCTAATTCACATAAATATAGAGAAATAAAATTTTCATATATATTATTAATTAATTATTCACATATCATTAAAAAAAACCATATCTCATCTGCTCCTTAAACATTATAATCATCCAAAACATTCAGTTTATCAGCTTGAAATATATTGTATTTTCCCACATCTCACAATTCAGAAAAAGAAATACAAAGAAGAGTATAAATTAGAGGAACCAAGAGAAAATTAATTTTGGCTATGGTAATGAGAGCATCGTATTTGTTTCTAAGTCAAATTTGACAATGACTTTCACAACATTATGGTATCTAAAATGACAAGAGAAATTTAACCATCTGTGAGTGGAAGACTCTTCATACACCCACTTTTATAATTTGAGGTGTTTGGGTGCATAATGGTGATAAAAATAAAAGTAACAAATTTGACCTTGTCTATAAACAGTGTAAACATGATGGGACCCAGCCCACTTGGCAATGCTTTTGCGCTTTATGCTATGTGTTAGATAGTTTACGTGGCGGTTGGATGGTGTTCTCCCGCGGTTTGGTAGGTTGGTGGTAGCTTGATATTAAATGCAGACTTCAATGGTAGTACCCTACCTCGGTATACTACTCAACCCTAATGTTTAACGCGCCTTCTCGACCTTTCTTCGGTTATTGTTCTTTTGCTCTGAGGGTTTGTGAGCTCTGAGTTGGGAAAACGATGGGTGCGCTGTGCTATGGTTCCTTCGGCTCTGTAATGAAATTCGTGGGCATTGTACTGTGCTTGAACTGGTTCTGGGTACTAGTTGAGACCTTCGTTGCGTGTTTGGTTATCCTGTTCGCTTGTTCGAAAACAATGTTGTCTAGCTATGGAGGTTACTTGCGTGGTTTTGTGCTCAATCCTCGGTAAGTCACACTGTTACTCTATTGGTTATGTCTTCGGTAGAATAACTGGTTGTTTGGCTTGCTTGTGGTTATCATTGTAACGTCGGTTGGTCGTATTTCGACTGTGGCTTGAATTCAATCTTCTTGTTCTCTGTCATGTGGCTTTCATCGTGCAATCTCTGTGTATGCTACTAGTTTTCTGAGTTTTCATTCCAGGTTCGATTGCTAGTAATTATCTGGGTTCGTTCGCCTTCTTATGATGCGGCTTTGACTCTCGCCGCAAGCACAGGGTTCTTCGGGAAACAACTTCAGTTTTAACACAGGTAAACTATTTCTCCTTGCTTCAATTTCATCTGCTCTTCGTTCTGGTTCCAACCCACTTGCCCCTTTTCTCTCCAGTCACTCAGTGGCGTTCTCTGCTCGAGATACGGCTTCTCTTCGCGTCCTTCGGGTAAGGGCTTCGTTTATCAAATTAATGTTGCTTCTACAGTGTTTCGTTCCTCTGTATTTTCTTTGTAACACACCCTAATCTTCCTTCTGGTTCCTTGCAGGTCCTCACGGGTGACCTGGGCGGCGTATTCCCCTGTACTCGGTGGTATTCGGTTGCGTATATTTTGGGTAGGCCTGTAACCTCTTCTATTTGTGAATGCTAGTTTCTGCTTGGAGGATGTCCCGTCCGCTAGTCTAGTGTCTGGTCACTGTATTGTTATTTGTTTGCCATTGTCGTTCTAGGTCGGGTTTGTGTGTAAAGATATGGCTCCAGCGTGACCGTGTTGTTGGTCGATCACAAACCCTAACTCAGGGTTTTGTATTTGACTTGTGTTGTTGTAATTTCGATGGTATTTGCATCCACCGTGACTAGACTGGTCTCTGTCTATGTAATGGAACTCGGCCCTACCGGCTCTTGCTATAGATTGCTATTGTGGACAATTTAAATGAAATTTGTTTTGATGAAAAAAATGTATGGTATTTGTTACCTGTGGCACCTTCGCTTGTCTTTCGGTTACGTTGTTATGCGTTGAACGTATTCGCTTGTCCTTAGTTTATGTTGTTGTGCGCTTGAACGAATTCGCTTGTCCTTAGTTTATGTTGTTGTGCGCTTGAACGTATTCGCTTGTCCTTAGTTTATGTTGCTGTGCGCTTGAACGTAAGCGCGACTCGTTGTCTTATGACTCGGAATTTGTTTAAGATTCTATCTGCTTGACTTAAATTTAACTGTGATTTATACTTGTATAGTAGCCATGACAGTATACTAATTTATAATGATATAGTGGTCTGTTAAGTGATGACTATATGAATGAAAATCAACAAATAATTATGTAGGCAATTTCGATGGACAGTACTTCTCTCGTTTTGAATGCTTGATAGTTTCTATTAATAAATTCACTCAACTTCTTCCTTTCTGAATTGAACCCTTCTCTGTTACATGTCTTTTGGCTTTATAGCCCTCTGTTTGCACTTGATGCTTGCAGTTGGTTCAACTGTTACAAAAATAGTTACATAACTTCTATTTCTTTCCATCACTACAGTCATCTGGCATTCCAAGACTTGTAGGAACAGTTGATGGTTATTTTTCTAATTTCTTAAACTACTTTTTAATTAACAACCGAACTACAGCAATCCTAATCTGAAAAATAAAAAGACACCTAGCTTTTGTTGATTTGTAAAATAAAATAAAAGAAAAATTATTCTCAATAGAGTTTGACAATTCAATAGACTCTCGCTTGTGAACCTGGTTGGAGTCCTTTCTGCCTCGTCACAGTGAGCTGGATGCTCCTGCATGAGGCTCCCGGGGTGAGAAAAGATCATGACTCCGGTTCATGAGCTCTTCTACCGATGTCCCTATTCGTTCAATCTGCCTGGCATCAAGCCATGAGCTGTCCTCAATCGGACGGTTCTTCCACTTGACCAGGTACTAAAAATAATTTTTCCGCCGAGTACGCCTAACTACCTAAGTTTCAAGGATGCCTTTGATCTCACGAGGTTGGACATAAGGCATTTGTCTTTTCCAACTTCCTCTGTCTTCCTGGGTGTTCCGCGTGGATTGTCCGTGTTCCTCCTTCTTTTCTTCCAACAGATCGCCTGTATACGGAAACAGGTCTTCCACATTGAAAATAGGTGATATGCCTACTCCAGGTTGTAGTTGTATTTCGTAGGAATTCGCTGAAAACTTTAGCAAGATCTTACAAGGCCCTATCTTCTTGTACTCCAGTTTGTTGTACGTACCTTTAGGGAACCGCTCCTTACGCAAGTGTACCAGAACTTCATCCCCTACCTCAAAATGAACTTCTCTTCTCCTCAAATCTGCATGTTCCTTATACTTCGAGCTGCTGTCCTGTAATTTTGCCTTCACCTGTTTGTGTAAGTTCCTCATTGCATTTGCAAAATCTTCTCCGTCCGCACTCCGTCGTTCTTGTAAACCAAGATCCCGAAGCTCATGCAGTCCACGAGGGTGCATGCCATAAAGAATCTGGAAGGGACTCAGACCCGTGCTACGATTCGGCGAATCGTTGTAAGCAAACTCTGCTTGCACTAGCACTCGGTCCCACATCCTAGAATTCTCCCCGACTAAGCTGCGTAACACATTTCCTAGACATATGTTCACAACTTCTGTTTGCCCGTCGGTTTGCGGGTGATAAGCAGAACTGTAGCTTAATTGGGTGTTCATCTTTTCCCATAAGGTATGCCAAAAATGTCCCGTGAACTTCACGTCTCTGTCTGATAGGATGGTTGTTGGTAACCCGTGTAATCTGACAATCTCATTAAAAAACAAGTGGGCCACATAAGTGGCATCACTAGTTTTCCGACAAGGTACAAAATGTGCCATTTTTTAGAAACGATCCACCACTACCATCACCGAATCATATCCTTTCTGTGTTTTTGCCAGTCACAACACAAAATCTAAACTCACTAAATCCCAAAGTCTGTGTGGAATGGGCAATGGCGTATATAATCCTGTGTTCTGGGTATGTCCCTTCGCTAGTTGACACACCTTACACTTAGCCACAAAACGTTGTACGTCCCGTCGCATTCTTGGCCAAAAATAAAAGTGACTAAGTTGTTCCAAGGTCTTGTCAATACCAAAGTGTCCAACCAATCCCCCACTGTGTTTTTCACGAATGATATTCTCCCTCATAGAACAGCTGGGGATACACAATTGTCCTCCCTTAAAAAGCAATTTTTCCTATATGTTATAGTCCAACCAAGGACTATTTCCCCTTATAAAAGGGTTTTGGCATGCCTCATAGGCTTCTCTGAAATCTGAGTCTATCTTATAAAGATCTCGTAAATGTTCAAAGCCCAAAACCTGCACAGTGCTTTACTGCAATAGTAAATATTTTCTGCTCAATGCGTCGGCTACCTTATTCGCTTGCCCGCTGATATGTTTCAGTACAAAATTAAAACTCTGTAAGTACTCCACCCATTTGGCATGTTTATGATTAAATTTGTGTTGCTACATTACATATTGTAATGCAGAATTATCTGAAAACAGCACGAACTCGTTCCCCAACAAATAATGGCTCCAGTGCCTTAGCGCCTGTACCACTGCGTAGAATTCCTTGTCATACGAGGAGTACTTATGCATACTCTCATTCAGTTTTTCACTGAAAAATGCCACCGGTCTATCCTCCTGACTGAGTATAGCCCTGATTGTTGTTCCACTAGCATCACAACGTACCTGAAATAATTTTTGAAAATCTGGTAGCCTGAGAATCGGTCTTTCTGTTATTTTCTTTTTCAATAGCTGAAAGCTCTTTTCTGCTGCTTCTATCCATCGAAAAGGTTGGCTCGCCGTTTTTATGGTCTCCAACATAGGAGCACAAATTCCGATGAAATTTTTAATAAACTTCCTGTAAAAACTTGCTAATCCGTGGAAACTACGTACCTCAAACAAGTTTTTCAGTGATGGCCAATTTATGATTGCTATCACCTTCTCCGGATCCATCTTCAATTCGTTCTCCGCTATCACAAATCCCAGATAGATTAACTCTCTCTGCAAAAACGTACATTTCTTCAAATTTATCAATAACTTATTTTGTTGTAGCTTCTCCAACACTTTACGCACATGTCAGAACTGTTGTTCTCGTGTCTTACTAAAAATAAGAATGTCATCCAAATAAACAATTACGAACTTCCCAATATATTCCTTTAGCATCTCATTCATGAGTCTCATCAAGGTGCTGGGCGCATTTCTCAACCCGAACGGCATGACCTGCCATTCATATAAGCCTTCATTTGTTTTAAAAGCTATCTTCCACTCATCTCCCTCACGTATCCGAATCTGGTGATATCTGCTTTTTAAATCTATCTTAGAAAAGTAAGCTGCCCCACTTAGACAGTCCATCATATCATCCATACGCGGTAACAGAAATCAGTACCGTATGGTGATTTTATTGATGGCCCTGGAATCAGTGCACATCCGCCATTCTCCTCCCTTTTTGGGGGCGAGAACTGTTGGTACAGCACATGGGCTCAAACTCTCCCTGATCAATCCTTTGTCCAATAGCTCCTGCACCTGTTTTCTGATTTCTTCATTATCCTTGGGGCTCATTCGATAAGCTGCCTTATTTGGTAAGCTCGCTCCTGGTATGAAGTCAATATGGTGACTAATACTCCGCTTGGGAGGTAACTTATCCGGCAAGTCGTCCAGTACTATATCCGTAAACTCTTCCAACATTTGTTGTATTTCTATAGGGAAATATGTGATTTCTGTGTGCAACAGAACTGTCCTTGTCTTTCTCACTACGGCATAATTCATCTCGCTGTTTTCAACTTGCTTTAAAAATTGTTTTCCTCTCATTAGCAACGCCTTAGTTTCCTTTACTTCAGCTCCCTCCTTCTCTTCCCTGATAGGCACAAGGGTATGCCTAACCGCATCGTTTTCGAACTTACAACAGTTCAACACCCCATCATGGGTCACTTTTCTATCATATTGCCAAGGTCTGCCCAACAAGATGTGGCATACGTCCATTGGCATAATGTCACAAATGATTTTATCCTTATAACGTCCTATCTGAAATTCAACTTCGCTCTGCTCATCTACCAGTAACTGGTGCCCCTTCTCTAGCCATGAGACTCGATATGGATTGGGGTGTTTCAGACGCTTCAGTCCTAACTTCTCCACCATCTCGATTGACACCAAATTGTCAGTACTTCCGCTGTCAATTATAATCTTACAGCATTTACCTTGCGATTTACAAACTGTCCTGAACAGATCTTTCCACTGCGTCTGCTCAATACTCTCATCAACTCGCTTCAACAACACCTTATGCAGCACTAAAGCTTCTCCTGTTTCTGGGGCATTTTCTGCCTCTTGAGGAGGTGCCGCTGCTTCCTCCGATTGCGCCACATATGTGCCTCGCTGTCCAGTAGAATCTGTCTCTGGGCACTCAAAGGAGCGGTGCCCCCACTTGTGGCATCTGTAGCACTCGTAACCTGTTCCCCTTCCACGGCCATTTCCTCTGCCGCGCTAAAACGATCTACCACCTCTCGTCCCATCTCATTTTTCTACTGTTCCCGAAGTCCTTGAACTGCTGGCTTCCTCGCTGTTGTTGGTAGTTCGGCCCCTGCCATAGGACTGGCCTCTTCCTCTGGTAGACCCTCATCCTCTCTGGGCATTCTGTCTTCGGTTAAGTTTCTCCTCTGCTTTGATCGCTCTCTGGTATGCCTCCTCCATATTTTTGGGAGACAAAATGCTTATTTCATCCAAAATCTCCATCCTCAGCCCATTTACATATCTAGCTGTCCTTTCTGCTGTATCCTCTGTGTATCCTGCTCTCAAATTTTCTCGATAAAATTCCTTTGTATACTCTTTCACAGTTAGTCCCCTCTGTCTCAAATTCTGAACCTGCCTATGTAACGCGATTTGGTAATCTCTTGGCAGAAATCTGCCCTTCAATTTAGCTACCATCCTCGTCCAAGTCTTTATCGGAGGTTTGTTCAACCTCTTTCTCTCGTTCTGGACACTGTCCCACCATAAGGATGCGTGTCCTCTCAGCTTTGTTGCTGCAAACTTGACCCTACGGTCTTCACTAACTTCCTCAAATTCAAAATACTTGTCCATCTCGCTAATCCAATCTAATACAACGTCGATCGATAAACTGCCATCGTAGGTTGGTAATTCTGGTATTGGTCTGCTATTTGACAATAATACAGACTTCAATAACTTCACTTCTGGTGAGTCACCTTCAGGCCCATCTACCGCTACTTCCACTTCTTCTTCGCTCACATCACCTAACTCTGGATCTCTTCTCCCACCTGCCTTTACTGCTTCCAATCGAGCAGTAAGAACTCTGAGTTCTTCTCTTAATGCCTCATCTCCTATTCTACGAGCACCTCGGCCTTGTCCTCGTCTACCTATATCCATTTCTCCCAAATCTCTTCAACTCAAATAGCTGTGATACCACTCTGATGGGACCCAGCCCACTTGGCAATGCTTTTGTGCTTTATGCTATGTGTTGGATTCTTTACATGGCGGTTGGATGGTGTTCTCCCGCAGTTTGGTAGGTTGGTGGTAGCTGGATATTAAATCCAGAATTCAATGGTAGTACCTTGCCTCGGTATACTACTCAACCCTAATGTTTAACGCGCCTTCTCGACCTTTCTTCGGTTATTGTTCTGTTGCTCTGAGGGTTTGTGAGCTCTGAGTTGGGAAAACGATGGGTTCGCTGTGCTATGGTTCCTTCGGCTCTGTAATGAAATTCGTGGGCATTGTAATGTGCTTGAACTGGTTCTGGGTACTCGTTGAGACCTTCGCTGCGTGTTTGGTTATCCTGTTCGCGTGCTCGAAAATAATGATGTCTGGCTATGGAGGTTACTTGCCTGGTTTTGTGCTCAATCCTCGGTAAGTCACACTGTTACTGTGTTGGTTATGTATTTGGTAGAATAACTGGTTGTTTGGCTTGCTTGTGTTTATCACTGTAACTTCGGTTGGTCGTATTTCGACTGTGGCTTGAATTCAATCTTCCTGTTCTCTGTCATGTGGCTTTCATCATGCGGTCTCTGTGTATGCTACTAGTTTTCTGAGTTTTCATTCCAAGTTTGATTGTTGGTAATTATCTGGGTTCGTTTGCCTTCTTATGATGCGGCTTTGACTCTGGCTGCAAGCACAGGGTTCTTCGGGAAACACCTTCTGTTTTAACACAAGTAAACTATTTCTCCTTGCTTCAATTTCATCTGCTCCTCGTTCTGGGTCTAACACACTTGCCCCTTTTCTCTCGAGTCGCTCAGTGGCATTCTCTGCTCCAGATACAGCTTCTCTTCGCGTCCTTTGGGTAAGGGATTTGTTTATCAAATTAATGTTGCTTCTACATGGTTTCGTTCCTCTGTATTTTCTCTGTAACACGCCCTAATCTTCCTTCTGGTTCCTTGCAGGTCCTCACGGGTGACCTGGGCAGCGTATTCCCCTGTACTCGGTGGTATTCGGTTGCATATATTCTGGGTAGCCCTCTAACTTGTTCTGTTTGTGAATGCTGGTTTCTGCTTGGAGGATGTCCCGTCCGCTAGTCTAGTGTCTGGTCACTGTATTGTTATTTGTTTGCCATTGTCGTTCTAGTTCGGTTTTGTGTGTAAAGATATGGCTCGAGCGTGACCGTGTTGCTGGTCGGTCACAAACCCTAACGCAGGGTTTTGTATTTCACCTCGGTTGTTATAATTTCGATGGTATTTGCATCCACCGTGACTAGACTGGTCTCTGTCTATGTAATGGAACTCGGCCCTACCGGCTTTTGTTGTAGATTGCTATTCTGGACAATTTAAATGAAATCTATTTTGATGAAAAAAATGTATGGTATTTGTTACATGTGGCACCTTCACTTGTATTTCGGTTATGTTGTTGTGCGTTGAACGTATTCCCTTGTCCTTAGTTTATGTTGTTGTGCGCTTGAACGTATTCGCTTGTCCTTAGTTTATGTTGCTGTGCGCTTGAACGTAAGCACGACTCGTTGTCTTATGACTCGAAATTTGTTTAAGATTCTATCTGCTTGACTTAAATTTAACTGTGAATTATACTTGTACAGTAGCCATGATGGTATACTAATTTATAATGATACAGTGGTCTGTTAAGTGATGAAAATATGAATGAAAATCAACAAATAATTATGTAGGCAATTTCGATGGACAGTACTTCTCTGGTTTTGAATGCTTGATAGTTTCTATTAATAAATTCACTCAACTTCTTCCTTTCTAAACTGAACCCTTCCTGTTACATGTATTTTGGCTTTATAGCCCTCTGTTTTCAGTTGATGCTTGCAGTTGGTTTAATTGTTACAAAGATGGTTACATAACTTCTATTTCTATCCATAACTATAATCATTTGACATTCCAAGACTTGTAAGAACAGTTGATGGTTATTTTTCCTAATTACATAAACTACCTTTTAATCAACAATGAAACTACAGTAATCCTAAACTGGAAAATAAAAGAGGTATCTGACTTTTGCTGATTCTGTAAAATAACATAAAAAGAAAAATTATTCCCATAAAACCTTGACAGTTTACTCGGTCATGAGTTATTGAACTTGATTAGATTTCTGCCCAATTACGGTGAGCTGGATGCTCCTGCAGCATATTTTTGTCATGGGAGATTCGAAATCTCAAATGTGTTGCTACCAAGGATATCATGCTTTCAATACATTCACACTTGAATCTGGACACAAATGGATTGGTGCCTTTTAAGTGTTATCATGTTTACCATAAAGCTCTATACTTCTTCCTTGTCAAAAGATTATGAATTTCTTCAAAATTCATACGTGTAGATTATTGTCCCTTGAAATGTTAGAATTTATTATTGCTTGAAATGTTAGAATAACGTGCTCCTTAAGTCCAACTGATAAAATTGAAAGATAAGATGGATTTTTCATATTCAAAATACATTATTGTCCCTTGAAATGTTAGAATTTATTATTACTTGAAATGTTAGAATAATGTGTTCCTTAAGTCCAAGTGATCAAATTGAAAGCTAAGATGGAATTTTCATATTCAAAATACATTATTGTCCCTTGAAATGTTAGAATTTATTATTGCTTGAAATGTTAGAATAATGTTCTCCTTAAGTCCAGCTGGTCAAATTGAAAGCTAAGATGGATTTTTCGTATTCAAAATACAATATAGTTAATTTGTTTAACCAAGCTACTTGAATTTTTTTTCAAAAAAGATTTAACATTTGTAAAACCTTTCAAATAACATAAATAGTGACTATACATAATTCCAATTCATTGGCTAGTTTTGTATTAGGAATAAATATGGTTGATTATGTTTGAATTTCTAAAGTATATGCACTTTCCAACCCAGTATCGGGGAGATGTTGTATTATTCTTCTCTAATGTGTCGTACTTAAAAATTAATAATTAAACCACTATAGATCCATCTTAACTCCATGTCTACCATAAGAAGATAGGAAACAAAGCTTGAATCTCTCTCTTGATGTGCAAACCCCTTTTACAAGGAAAAAAAAATTTAATCTCTTTAAAAACTTGGTATATCTAAACTTAAAATAGAACTAAGCTGATATAATATATATAGATATATATATATAAAATATTAATTATTTTATAGTAAATAGTGTTAAAAATATTTATAACATAAAACTTTATTATTAACAAAAAAAAATAACAAAATAAACTTATATTACAAATCACATGATATGATATTAATTAATATTTGTACAAATAAAAATCTAACGACACGCTAAGGGAAATTTTAAAAACAAACTCGTAATCGACATTTTCTTAACGGATTACTCGTCTAATTTATACATTGGTACCTCTCTATATATTGTTCTAATATATATATGATAGTATTTTTTTTGGGATATTTTAATATAATATTGGTTTAATATATTGTTGATTTAATATCAATTCAATATATAGTTTAATAATAATTTAATATAATACAGTAATTTTGTTTTAAGTTTCAATGTTAGAATTGATTATTTTAATGAATTTAATTACTATGTTAGTCTAGCCTAAAAAACTTACAAATTAGTCCAAAAAATAACGGAAATTCTGATAAGATTATGATAAAATTTACTAGAAAATTTTTAAAATTTGGGTTCTAACTATCAACTTTTTGGATTTGGGTTGGCTTAGGGTTCTTAATAGTGCTGAATCTATTTCCACTATAAAAAAAATTCAAACACTCCAATATTCTTATTTTTTGAAAAAAAAATTGACAGACTTTGGTAAGAATCTACCACCCGCATGAATTTGTGGTGTCCGTAAACAACGGCTTATTTGCCCAATTCTTTTATTGATTGCATAATTAGTATATTGAACCACTATTCAAACAAATGTTTTTGTTGAAAAATCTATATTATAACTAGCACAACCACATTAATAAATATAATTGATATATCCCTTAGTGATTAACTTAATATAATCTATATTATAAACCTTAACCTTAAATTAAAAGAATTTTAAAAAAACTATAAA
>APFE031650092.1:0-11271 GCA_000404065.3 Pinus taeda | reverse complement strand
CAGGGCAAGCCCTCGGTAATGATAGAAGGAAAGTTCCTCTCACTGATCAAACTAAGATTGTTGATGAAAGTGATCCCATGGACTGCTTGAATTCTAGTGAGTTTGTGAGAAATGGTCAAGGGTTTACTGTTATTTTGGAGAAAATACAACATGCAGAGGAACAATGTATTTCCCAAAACAATTTTTTTAATATGCCAGGTGAAGAAGACAAGGATGATGATAAAAAAATCATTAAGTGGATAATGTCCATATTGGAACTGACATGCTTGAAACCATAAACGCATCCATGGATAACTCTGCTCCTGAAAGCAACAAAGATTATGAAAACTTGAAAGTTCATGCTTGTATATATGACCATACAATGGGGATTACTATATCATCTAAAATCAAAGTATTTCTTGCCAACCAAATGCTCCATGGCACAATTAAAATTAAAATCTTGGAAACCCTTTGTATTTTCATACTTCTACCATTTTTTGAAGCCTTCTTCAATTAAATCTCTTGACTAAATAGATAACAATCTTGTGATTCCATCCATCTATTCCCACACCTGTTGAGAGAGAGGAAATGACATGATGATATGAAAGTTAGATTCACCATTTTATTTTCAAAGACTACACTACATTACCCAAGACCATGAGCCTTTACTATTTTTCTTTTCCAGGATGTCCAATAACGGTACCTCATTATTTAGGACTCCAAAGTAACCACATGAAAAAATGGGGTTTTGGAGACAGTGAAATATCCAAACTTTGGAACATCACAACTTTTTGAGGATCCAACTCTCCCAGAGAAACCAAGGCATTATAGATTTTATTTAATGCGTAATCTAAAATATACTCTCGAAAGAAAAGGCAAGTTTGATACTAATTGAGTTGCTAGTTCATACAAAAACTATTGGCAACACATTTTATAGAAATATTTTCTCGCGGACCAAAGAAAATATGGCAATAAAAGAAAAAATTCAAAATCATCTCCATTTTTCTGACAGAAAGTTGGGTAATCAAACATTGCAACTTTCTAATGGATGGTCCTCTCAAGGAGATCATGGAACTTTTAACCAATCTATTTTGCATATTTTTTTAGCAAAGTGCAAATATCGAAAAATGTGACTTGATGTCTTTTATAATTCTATGAAAACCCAATATTAAAATTTATGTTTAAAGGTTTATGGTTTTTTGTTGTAGGGTATATTTCTTTGAAAAAATGAGTACATAACCATACTATGTTTTTTGTTGGGAAATTAAATTTAGGCATTTTAACTGAAGATAATTATTGATCTTTCAATTATTCTCTTCCTCAAGTGATGCAAAGTAAAATGAACAAGAGACGTTATATTCCTAACAATATGTGCATATGACCAATTTGTGGGAATTTGGAAAAGTTTGTGTACCATATTTTGTGTCAAACACCATAACTGGTAACCCTATAAAATATGCTACGGAAAATCCAACTTTTTATTGTTAAATTTTTATTTAATTCTATATGATCAAATCGTTTCTTGTTAAAGTCATAGTTAATATGTCTCTCTCTCTATCTATGTATGTGTGCATTCCTTTGGAGCATATGGATTTATTTAATCTTCTATGTTTCAATGCCATAGGTTGTTTACTTATACTTTGAGCATTATTCTATTAATGATTCCACATCTTTGTTTCTTTTTCATGATTCTTGGATTCACATTTTATGCTTGTGCTTATGTCTGTTCATATTGATTGGCATTAAAGAGCTGTAGTCCAATTTGATATTCAACATTCTAGATGTGCTATTTTTTATGTTACAAGTGGCAATGAAACCAGTTTCTTTGCAAATTAGATAATATATGAGACCCAAGCTATAATGCTACTCGCTGATAGTGGAAATCCCTTAAACACTAGCTTTATAAAATCTGCAAGTTTTTCTCAAAACACCCTATGGGTTTCACCTGTAAGCTCTTGTTGAGCTCCATACCAAGTACATATATATCTCTTCATAATTTTGGTGGGACTTCTGAGGTGGGTACTCCTCCCATACCCTTGACAGGCAGTCCAAACCATCAACAACTGATCCGTAAGTCACAAGCTAGTAAGCCACCCTTGTTTTGCCAATTATGGTTTTATTTGCATTCCATTAGTATGTTGAGGCCGTGTGCCAAGAAAATATTTATAGTTTCATTTTTTATATTAGATGTTACTATGCCCCTAATTCCCAGCCTTCAGGAGCACATTTCCCTCTTTGCTACAACTTTCCCAGCCCAACGCAAACCCACTTTACTAATCAACATTGAGCTTGCATTTGATCCACCAATATCCATAATGTAATATTTTATATGCAATGGATTACTACCTCATATATTCCATGACCTAGGTTGTTTAAGCTATTTTTATTTAGAACACTGAAATTGAAGTAAACTAGCAATTTGTTAGTAAAGCATTCTCTTAAACGCTCAACACTTCTGGTCTAGAAATGAAGCATAGTAAATAATTTCAATAACCATCTAAGACATTAATATTTGCAGAGCTTGTTATCAATCTATGCATTTAGCCCTTCAACTTATTGATCTCCAAGCCCAAATAAAATTGAATCTGAATGGGAGAAATATATATTTGTCAAGCTAGTAAAGCACATACTATCCAACTTACTACAAGGTACATATTGATTCTCTAGTGCACCCCATGCAGTGTCACTGCCATGGATTTATTGGGTGATTTTCCCTTTCCTTTGATGGGTAAAGGTCCACATACATTCACACCCAAGTACTATGATCTTTGCATAACCTAGGAGGCATTGATGCTCAAACCCGAGTTTCCCTTCAAGTCTATGTTCTTACATAACCTGTGAAACAACTCTGAAGATAAAGGGAGTGCCCATGACAACATGTTACCACTCAGATTAAGGTGATACATGTGAAAAATATTACCTATAATTGAAGTAATATTGCTTGACAACCTATTGTTCTCCAAATTCAAAGAGCTTAGATTCAAAAGTTTGCCATAAGCCACAAGTATTAAACCCAAGTACCTAGAACTAGTAAGCCTAAGCTCCTAAGCTTTCTGAGCTTTCCGAGTTCAACATGAAATGGAGAAAACATTGGATTCTTATCTATTATGAAGTATTGGAGGCTCAACGAAGGAGGGAATCTTCTTATAATAGTATTGTTGCTGAGAACTATGAACTCCAAGTTTTTCAGGTTCACAAGATTTGCAGGAATGTGGCCTGTGAGGGAATTAAATCTCAAATCCAACTTTTGCAACATCCTCATATTTCTAAGGGATTCCAGAATGGGTCCTCTAAGATTGTTGTAACTTAAATCAAGGCCCAACAAGTTGCTTAAAATCCTCACTCTTTGAGGGATTTTTCCCTTGAAAGAATTATAAAACTCAAATCTAAAATTAAATGCATGAGACTATTTAGCCTCCCCAAATCTAGTAGGACGCTCCCATGAATATTGTTTTCAGAGTGTCAAAACCTATAATCCCCTCAAGCTACCAAAATCCCAAGTAATTTCACTATTCAAACCCTTGTTAGCACATAGGCTCAACTACTCCAAATTGGGGGCTAGCTTACGAAAACCGAAAGGAATTGTGATGTTCTCATGCATGAAACAATGGAGCATAAATATTTCCTGCAAATATGAGAGCATGAAAATTGAAAATGGAAACAAATCATATTTCTTGCATGAAGGATTAGGTTTTTACCCAAAATTAAGCCTAGAAACATGCAAGAAATTGTTGTTCCCTTGTTTTCACTCCAAGCCCTACCATGTTCCTTGTACACATGGACATGATAGGTTTTTCTCCATTTTAATATGCAGACATAGATTCCATTACTTCAAATAGAGATTGTGTTTCCATAGGATTCATTTTGGCATTGGAGACCTGTTAATTTTCCTGGCCTCCATGATTTTTATGATGTGTTGCTCCATGAATTCTTACCAGTAACAAAAATAACATACTCACAGTGTATTTAGAAGGATACATTTAATGTGCTAGAGAAAATAGATATACCAATTTGAGAAACAAATCTAGTGGCTATAACATATTGTGTGTATTGGGATGTGTTGAGGGCCACAAATGTCTGCCTCAACATTGGGGGATAACCATGTAGTCCGAACTTTAAAGCAGCTCCTTTTCCATTTGGAATAGTGGCTCTGACTGGTTTAACTAGGTCCAGTTACATTTTCCCTATTGCTATTTTTTTACGATGTATCTTTAACTACGAATAGACATGGATATCAGATCACTTCTTTTTGTTGATCAGGTAAGAGAATGACCCTTAAGCTGATTTGGGTTCATCCAAGCCATAACTAAATTTTGTCTCTTTGAGAGGAAGACTTAAAAGAATGTAGAACTTAATCTAAATGCAAACTTATTCTATAATGCAAGAAAAAGAAACTAATCCTAATCATATCTCAATTAGGTAGATATAGATCTAACCCAACTAAGAGCAAAATAATTAAAAGATATGGATTTAAATATGTCTGGCTTTTAGTTAATATCAAACTAATGAAGTAGTTCAATTAACTGGAATTTATGAATATTGGAACACATCCTATTGAAACCTCTTAACTGAAATAATAAACCAACAACATTCAGGGAGTAGTTCACAAAAATGATCTAGGTTGTCAAATCAATAAATCCAATAATTAAAAAATAATATGCGGAAATAGTTCACAATACATCACTATTTAATAAATCAGTTTTATAAGACAGATTTCTGAGTAGATAGTTACTCAAAAATCACAATTTAATCCATAAGAGCAGAGATACATAATAACAACATCAAGACAAATTACTCATATCAACACAAGTGCACAAACATGAATAAAATGACACATTCTTGTTATCATAAAAATGAAACTAGTATTTGAAACATTAGTATTAGAAATACCAATTTATTGAATCCATTTCTCTAACCCTGGTCTCCAACAGTCCTTCACATTGCTTGAACTTTTTCTTTCAAAACTAGAGCTTCAATAGTGAAAACGCTGCCCATCATACATAATTCAAGATACAAAAGAAAAATCATCAATAATCCTCAGATCTGAGATTTTCTCTCCTCCCTCCTACAACTCTAAATTCCTTTTGCAGAATTGTTTTTAGAAGTCCAAAATTGCAGAGGAGAGCAGCCCCTTCTTACATTCTGCAATTTGCCATTTATAATATTTCCAAAGGTATTTTTGAGAAGAAAGTTTCTTGAAGAATAAATCTGCACAATCCAATTTTATTTGCTCAAAATTTCAATCTTTAATTGCTGGAGCATTCTCATGAATTGATATCTTTTCTCCATATCTCTTCCACTGTTTTCCTACAAAGAAATCAAAATAAATTAAGATGCAAGAATAAAATCAAAATGTCATTTCTAGCATTAAAACAAATCCAATCAAACGCAATTATTTAATAAAAAAGAAAATCTGAGCTTTCTATTGATGCATATGATGATTTTAATTGGCCAAGGATATTACCGATGCATGAATCTGCACTTAGAAGAGGCTTGGGCAAATGAAAAATGAAGAAAATAAAACTCAGAAAATCGATTTTGTTTAAAAATTCAGATCTTGATCTTCTATCTAATTTTAGACCCAATAAATGACTAAATCTGTTAGTGAAACCTCCTCAGAAATGTTCTCATTGATTTTATCTTCCCAATGAGCCTTCCTAGACCTCATTTGGCCAAGTAAAACTCAATCTAAGAGCATCCAAAACTAATGAGTCAAATCTGGCATAATTCCAGAAATTCTGTTGTTGAACTAAAAATCAAAATTTTAATTAAAAATATTAATTCCTAATTAAACTCTAATTATCAATAATTAATTCTAATGAATGTTAAATCATTTTAAACTTAAACTACTTAATTTCATAAACTAATATTAATTAATAGTTAAATCTAACTAATTAGTATTAATCTTAATGAATAATTAATTTTAATTTAATAAAATTAATTATATTCTATATATTAATTTAATTCAAAATTTAATAGTTTATTTTAATATTAAACTATAAGCTAAGTTACCATTCAAATCATATGGTATGAGTGAATTTGAAACCTAAAAAAACGAAATTTACAAAAGTTCATACAGACTTAGGTTTGATATTTTTTGACTTTTCATAAATGCAAATTCGGGAGATCGGGAAGGATGGGTATGGGGGTTTTAAAAAGAATGTTTCAATTAAGAATTCCCCGATGCGATCTTCTGATCGTTATAATAAATTTTTTATTATTATATATATATTATATTTATTATTATTTTTATTTTGGTTTAAATTAATTAAGATTAAGTTAAGTATGGGACTAAAATTAAATGAGATTATTTAGAGCATAATTTGTGTATTTAGAATTACAAACTATTTTTGGTAAAAATAAAAATAATTATAATCATTTTGAATTTTTGAGTTTGTTGAGATTGGTAATTTATTTGAAAATAGAAAATTGGAATTAATTACTAAAATCCAGATGTTCCATAATTTGAATGGGCTATGTAATAGGATCATAAGTGAATAGTGAAAAATGTTAGTAATAACTAACTAGATGTTAATATTTAAAATAAATGCATTACTGAACTAATTTAATTACAAAAATGGAATATTGTATATTTTATGCATTTTTAACCTAGGCAACATAAATGATTAGACTTCAAATGAGTTCCATTTACAAACCAATTGATCAAATGAGGTGAAATAAGTATCGATGGGAAGCGTCCCAAAAATCAATTTCAACAAAGCAATCAAAACGAAAATCTGAAAAAAAATTAAAAATTAACAAAATCATAGGATAATTAACTTAATAAAAATCCTAAAAGGTGTTTAGCCAAAGATTTTATAGAAAGGGTCCTCATTATTTGAAGTAAAAAAGTCAAAAATGGGAGGTTGTGTTTTACCACAACAATGACGACACACAGGAGAAGAACCAGTTATCTCTGTTTGATATGAATAAGATTTTCCTAAAACTAAAATAGAAAATAATTAAAAAATAGAAAATTATTTTTTTAGAATGTTTGACTAAGTTCATTAGTCTAAATATAAGCCAGAATCATCTTACTGTAATTTTTCTTAAAATTCCTCATAAATTAAAATATTTCAAAACTCTATCAATCGCTACTTAGTTGTAAAGATAAAGCAGGGTTCACTTTACAGTTTAACTTTTAAAATATACTCATTTGTCAAAGGGAGAGTCACTACTGCCAGCAAACATATATAGTCTCGAGAGGGTTACCTTTTAATCATGAATGATTCAGAATCCCATCTATTTAAGAATTATTGACCTAGAGATAAATCCATTTATATATATTTATTTTCTTTGTATTTGTTTTTATTTTTATTTTTTTAGTTCTTAAAAGTCATTGTCCTGGTTTGGTAGTGAGATAGTTAACAATGCCATTCACTAGTTATAATTGGACTGAACAAGCTGGCTCGTGATGAGACCCATTGTCTTATAATTGTTTGTAATCATAAGCCATTACCCTGGTTTGTTTAGCAGTGTTGGTAATGTCGGTCTATTTTTCCCCTATGATCATGGTAAACAGACTCATGATTAGACCTCTTATCTTTTAAGTTTAAATATATTTTTGGATTACACTCTAGAAAAATAACACTTTTTGGGATGGGGAGAATCATTGACTCCTCCTGAGTTAAGAATGACAATTTCAAAGTTAAAGGTGTTTTGTTGTAAAGTGTTTTTACCTGATTAAAAATAGCTTTTCTTGACTGATAATAGAATTTTGAAAGATCTAATAAAATATTGAAATCTCAAAATAATTACAATTTTGACGGAAAAAGAAATTTCTCAAATTTTATAATACTTTATCAACTTCTCTTGTTTTGTTATCTCTTTCTTAAGTATGTCTACCTTTATAATAAGAAAAACAAATTTTATTAAGAGATTTTAAGAAAAAACTAATAGTAGACTATTAATGTTTTTCCCTATGTATGATGACCATTGTTAGGTAACAAGAAAACCTTTCATATAAATTATGGTAGAGTCACCAAAATCAAAACTAAAAAATAAAAAAGGAAAAGAATTCCTAATCTGAAAAAAGAAATCAACAAACAAAAATACAAAATGAAAAAATGTGAGAGCAAAAAAAGAAAATCCAAGTTTTGAAAGATAAACTCTAAGAAGAATGTTTATAACAATGTCTCAATAAAATGAAGTAAAGGAAAATAATCATGTAATCATTTCTTCTTATATTGAGATTCAGATAAATTGTACCTTGTAGGGTTGTAAGTGTTTTATGCTTTAAATAACAGTGATGATAAAATTTAGCCACAATGAAAAGTTTATGTTTGATGTCAATCTTCTTGTTTCAAAGCATCATCTTAATCATTTTATAATAAAAAATGAATGCTTAAAGAAACAAACTAAAGGTTTAGAAACTTTCTAAGTAGCTATTTCAACGAGGATTATCGCTGCTTCTTGAAATAAAACCAAGAAAAGAGTATAGGACTTCGAAACATGATCTGGCTGAGGATTGAAAGCTTTAATGAAAAGCTGCAAAATAAATTTATATATCAACATAATTTTAAAAACAAAACTGAAACTAAAGTAACAAAATAGAAATTAATGAAAGTGGGTACATGAATCTTACCATTGGATAATTGCATTTGATCTTACCTGAGAGTTATCAGTTTCTCCAATACTAGCTGACTTCTTCTTTTAGTTAACATTAAAAACATGAAGAAGTCAAACTAACCAAAATCCTATAACCCAAAATCATTATTTATTTTAATTAAACTAAAACACGCAGTAAAATGTAAAAAAAAGAATGCTTTGTATTCAAGGGAATCGAAATTAAAACAAACGCATCAGAAATGAGAATGAGAGTATGCAGTGATGAATGTTCTCCAAATATTATAAGTTTTATATAAACTCCATGATTTTATAAATTGTCCAGAATTAAGACCAAATCCAAGATAATGAAATTTAAGTGTGAAGATAGAGAGGTCTTGTATTTCATATTAATTATGGAATTATTTAAAACTGAAATATATGAGAAATCGAAATGATTAAAATATGCTGCAAATTTGTTATCAATTTCTTTAGTAGCATAGTGGTTACCTAAGATTGCTTTAAAATATTCCATACAACACAACGCCTTATCGGATAATTCGCATTGCATGATTCTTCACCATGCTTAAAGTTTAATTGCAAAATTTCACCTTTGTTGATATGTCATATATCGATTAAATGTTAATGGCATAGAGGCATGCATTGGAGTCTATCGCATCAGAAAATATTAAGATAAAGTTTCATTTTAATTTTGCGATGTGATATATTTATTGCAATGGCAAATTTGCGAAACGATAACATGCGATGAGAATATATGCAATGAGATGGAGTGATCACAATATTGAAGAATTGTTATATCGAGGATCGGGGAATAGTCACATCGTGCTTTGTACTTCGCACATCGCACATCATACATCACACATCGTAAATTTGGAATTTTGATATAATCATATATAAAAATGTGATGAAGCAATTGCGATATCGGCATATTGGAATACTGGGAAATAGTCATGTTGGAAATGCCGATATTATTTTGTGACTGCAGCGATGCGATGGATGACAGGTCTCTTAGATGGGATTGGCTTTGGACCTTAAAAGAAAGAAGCGATCGGTAAAATTAAGTATAGGATGCAATATTTTTGATACGCCGATATGCGATGAAGAATGGACCCAACAATTTTATTATGAGAATTTAATATCATATCAAATTCGAGATATCGGTACTTTTAAAATTATGCCCCTACCATTATTGCGATTGAATGGACGTGATATTTTTTATGAACTTGATTTAAATTTCATATCAGGTCTAGAATTGTGTGAGCATCACAATATTGGTAAATTCATTTTATTGGAGAATGAGCGAAACGGAACATCAGAGATGTATGGACTTTGTAGTATCGACGATATGAAATATTCCAATATGAATCTTCCGATACTATTTTAAATGTCTATTGGGTTTTCTAATGAATGAAAGCAAAGTTAAAGAGTACTCAAATTCTAATGAATCACAAATAAAATTTGCCTGAACTTCTCGCAAATTTGAAATGGATTTGTTGCTTTCTTCAAGTTCCAAAAATAAATGGAAACCTCCAAATGAAATAAAACAAGAATCAAAAACAAACTAAGGAAAATAGAAAATAAATGAAAATGAACTTGTAAATGCATACCTAGAAAGAAATTGTCAGTAAATTTCACCTCATGAAGCTTCAAATTCTTCCTTGGATTTATCAAAATTCTAACTTTGTTCAAAATCATCTCATTATTTATTATAAATTAGAGTGGGAATCAAGCTAAAAGAAATCAATTATTCATGTTCAAAAAATTTGAAATTCATAGAATTAATCAGAAATGCAAATGAGAATATGCTCCCTTTTGAATTGCAACAACAATTTATTACCTCTGCTCATTCCAAATTAACATGAGAAAAATTTGTATTGTTATAGTGACTATTCAATAATGTCTTTAGTAAATAAATATGATGTGTGTTGCAGCATCAGGTAATAAACTAAAGATCGGAATAGGATAAAGCCACTCATTGTGAAATAATATAAATATAGATTCAAATGTGTGCACATAATGTCATGGACACCATTAAGGTCATTTTAACCAATTTCGAGGAAAATAACATAAACTTCATGTTATTATAGCGAAAAATTAGACCTTTTAATAATAATCAAATTGGTATTAAACTTTTGAGCTCAAACAAATATATTTTTCACGGGATAATGATGTCAAGAAGCTTTGTATTATTGAAACCTTCGATATATAAATTTCAAAAGAAAATTTTAGAAGGAAATCTCAAAATGAAGAAAAGTGGCTTTGAGGTGATCGGTGCCAAGTGCAAACTCAATTGAATTTAGTCATAGGCAGAGATATAGTAATGAGTAGAGGTATTGTTGACATAGATTTTGATTTAAAAATTAGAAGCAAGAATAAAAAAGTTTCCAATGAGAAGAAAATGTTTCTCTGAACGTGTATGAGAAGGGCTAATTACTTTGCTTTATTTTTTTATCTGCAGAACTATAAAGAATAAATTAACTACATAAAACAAACTAACTAAATTATTTCTTTTTTAAGTATGGGGGTTTACGCAGTGCATTATATTAGATATCATTTTGGGATTCAACTGCGTTAAGTGAACTATTTTCAATCCCACTTCTTCACCCCTGTGAGCATCACCCGATGCAATGAGCGCTAAGTGAACTATTCAAAAATCATGAGAAATTAGTCAGTTACGACTACCTCTCATGGAAATGGTCATACATGAATGACTTACTTAATGCAGTT
>APFE031650083.1:0-33425 GCA_000404065.3 Pinus taeda | reverse complement strand
GAGAATGTTATAGAGGTTGGCATAAAAAAGTGGAACAAATACATGAACCGCATACTTAGAACTAGATATCTGGGGTCATAATCGCATGGAGCAAGGATTGTGAGTGTGATTGGAGGCTCACAACTGCATGAAGATAGGGTAAAGGGTGTGGTTATAGGCCTAGGTCAGAGAAAAAGGGTTCCAAATTAGGGATTGGTCACTTACGGTGGTTTTTCAGCCTTTGAGTGACTTGTAGGTCTTGTAGAATGTTATTATGTGTTTAGTTTACACACCCCATTTATTTAACTAGAACTTGGAGGTCAGTTCATGTCATAGTGACTCTCATCTCATGTTTACCTTGGTGATATTATGAATTTAGGTAAATGTGGGAGAGGTGATCACATAGTTATCATCAATATGCTTTGTCTTTGAATGATAATTAGGGTTATTTACTATTGAAATCTCACCTTGGATGTCGCAATATATCCTTACAAATTATTAATGTACCAACCCAATATCAAACACGATATTTGTAGCCAAACAAATTCCTTTCTTGCATGAGTAGCTTCCATGTATTCAACTTCTATGGTTAAGAGTGCCACTATAGACTATAGACTTTACACCTATATGAATAAGGACCTTCATTGGTTCATTTTGTTGTATATTAAACCTTTGTAATATTATATTGACATACTTTTGCCTCAATATCAAAGCAACAACAAAAAATAAAATAAATCTAATAGAAATTAACTTGGTAACAAGATAAAATAAATCACCAAAGTCAATTCCCTTGACATGGGAAAAACATTGCTAGTAATAAAGCTTTGTATTTCTCCACATTTCCATCTACATCCAAGTTCTTATTAAACACCCATTTCCTACTAATACATTTTCTTCTAGTTAGAAAATCCACTAGATCCCAAACCTCATTCTTGTCCAAGATTTCCATTTCTTCAACCATGGCCTTTTTCTAGAGGTTTTAACCTTTTGAATCAAATGTGTCCCTAATAGTCTAGGATCATCGTAGGTAATAAAAAATCAAATTTTGAATGAAAATTAGGTGGATTATACCTTTATGTCTTCCTTCTTTCCTAAGCTGATCTCATCAAAATTGGAGTATGTGGTTCCTCTTCTTTCAATTGATGTTCACTTGTGGATTCTAATTCACTATGCTTTCGTTCAAACTCTATCTTCTTTGATTCTTTCTCCCTCGGTAGAAATTCTTGTTCGATAACATCTTTTACATCTCTAAATACCACATATTGAATTTACACAATCTTAGGGTCTAGGTTTCATATATAACATTTCCAACCATATTTATAACAAATGAAGATGATCCTTTCATATGTACTATCTAACTAATTTCTATTTTTCTTTGGAACATGTACATATCCATCACAACTAAATACACTAAGGAGTCAGAGAGAGGGTTTCTTTCTAGTCGATACCTCATGTCAAATATTATCATCCAACACTTTTGAGGGTGATCTATTTACTAGGTAACAAGTAGTATCCACTGTCTTTTCCCAAAATTCTTATCCTAACCTAGAACCACTTAGTATTCTCCTTTATTTTTGTATTAACATCTTGTTCATCCTTTCCACATATCCACTTTGTTGAATTATGTATGGAGTATTATTTTCCTGCCTTATATCACACTTCTTATAGAACTCTGCAAATTCCTTCCTAAGGAATTATCCACCATTATTTTTCCTCAACACTTTTACTTTATTCTTTGCCTAATTTTTCACTAGACACTTAAACTGTTAAAACTTGTCAAAGAATTCAAATTTCTTCATGAGGAAATATATCCATTTATTCTTGAGAAATCATCTATAAATGAGTCATATTACACAAATTTACTTAGTGACAAATCTATAATGGACCAAACCTTGACCTTGGAACCCCAACTTAAGTTGGACAAGGAGAAGACAGGTGGTAAATTTGCATTAACTATGTTTGGTGTTATGGAAACATACTTTCGGACGTGGATCATGAACCAAGTGTCTCCCTTCTAGAATTCAAAAGGAATGATAGATCACCGCTGACCTATGTGGGACACAGTGCAGAAAGAACGTCAATGCATGTTAAGTGGGCTAGTCATTGATTTGGCTAATAGTGTATCTTCCCACTAAGAGATCTCTTGACCCTTGAGTCGTGTAATTAAGCACTCATCTATTAGATCACTTGTTCTAGCCCTATGGGTATATGATACTATGTTTTTAAGGAATATACATTTTTTTTATAGAGAAATTCATTGAATCTAGTAGTTTTCCAATGCTGGAGATATAGTTGTAGAGATTGTAAAAAACTAGTGATACAATAGATTTTCTAAAATAAGAAAGCTTATCAAAATTCAATGCTGAGAATGGAAAACACGACATGAAATTGAACTACTCTAATAGAAGGAAATATATCATAGTTAATGTAATATGTATAACACATTTGTTTTAGTAATGGGCCTCCTTTGATCTTGTACAAATAATATTGGAGGATAACTATTAGACAATTAAAATTGAGAATGTAATCATTGGAAAGGCTCTGAACATGTACTGCGGTCATTTAGTTGACAAGGGAATCCATACTTAAAACTTAAGGGTAAATTATATTGTGTAAGAAAACACTTTGATTAATCATGATTATTGTTTTGTGCTCCAATGTTTACTCTCCCATAAGGTCTCATTCATTTAATGTAGTTCTCGAACTATGTGATTCAGTGTGAGGAAACTCTCTATATAGGGCTTAATGATACTATTATATTGTGGGGGAATGTTATTGAGTGTGTGAGAGGTGTGAGCAAGCCAAAATTAATGTGGAAAAACATAGTAAGCTCTGATGTAACATACCTCGAAATATATATATATATATTATATATATATATATTTTCTTTTTTCTTTTTCTTTTATGTCCTTAGTATAATTATCCTTGCATTAGAAATGTTATATTTTCTTTTTGTTCATATGCATATTTACTATAAAGGGTACTATCAAATTAAAATTTTGATCATGTTGTTGTTTTGCAAGGGTAGGATTATATGTAATGCACTCTATGTAATGCCCTCTAAACTTATTAGTTCAACTTGGAATACTTTGGTCATCATTGAGATTATTGTGTTCTCATTTTTAGGAGAGTTATCAAGAGGCCAATAGTTGTATACCATTATTGTGTTCTTCATATAATCCGCCTCCATTTCATGGTATGCTTGGCTTTAATTCCTCAAGAGTTTAATTTTGCTTTCAATTCATTGCCTCTACTTACTTATTGTAAGGCTTATTTTTGCCACTTTTGTGAATAAAGGTTTCCCTCATACGTATACCAAACTTGGGTTCTTACTATACATTATCATATACCATAGTGATTCAAAAACCTTTACCACTCACATTCTTATTTTATGACATTAATTTAGAGTATTAATACCTCACAACTTATGTATATATGTATTCACTCCTCAATTCCTTGAAATTTATCATTGCATATGTTAATCTATGGAGAACGTAGGTATATACAAACACCCTAGGCATCTTTGTTTCGCATGGAATGTGGGAAATTTAATTTATGTATTTAGGTATTGGGTCATACTATACCTTGTGGATACTTTCCATGTTTAACTCTTCATGTGATCTTCACATGGCCTATGAGGGTACACACCCCGTGGATGACCATGATTCAATGCTTTGATCCTACACTTATCTGTGATTAGGGTTCATCCAAAACCTTTCTCTCTCCATTCAAAAATTCATTTTGTTCCTCTGTGTTGGCCAAGCACCACTCTGCAAAACTTCCAAGGGTCTCAACTCTCTAGTGTTGAATGGTGAGGTTTCCTTTGAAAACTTCCATTCCTAGCTTTATCAACGGAAATATCATTGAGGTTTCATTCATCACATACAAAGAAGGTAAATTCTATCTTTCCTTTCTTTTATGGTGCTCTTTGGAATATATGGATACATGTATGCATTTGGTGTGATTCCATTTACATTTCGAATTCCATTTTTATGTATCATGGCACCATTGAAATCTTTGGTTTCCATTTAGACGTACCTTATGGAGGCCTAAAGCACCATATATGTCTTTGGAACTGGGGTATTATGGATTTATTTTCCTTAAATGTTAGTATTACTCCGCTTTTCCATTTAACATTTGACAATGTTTCCACTTGTGGATAAAACCCTAACTTCATTTCCTTTTGGCTTGTATAGGAGTTGACCAAATAATGTTTTTTCTACTTACCTTATGCATTAGATAACTATTATGCCTTGGAGGAAAATGTGAGTTTCCACACAAATATATTTAAGATAAATTTTGGGGTTTCAACATCATTTTCAACTCTCATCTAGTTCCTTTTCATACACATTTTTAGATAGTGATTTATAGCTTGCAAAAATTTTCCTTTTGGGGTTTTCTGTGCACAAGATACAATACCCATAAGGTTTTCATCTATTAGTGAAGGGTTTCAAACCCTAGACTAATTTTGGGTCATGTTGGTTGCCTTTCGACATTATATCATTTAGCTATGGTGCACATTTATGTATTTGCAGGGTTATTTTTGTTTGCTATTAAAATTCACCATTTCCATAAATAATTTCTATGTTGTGGTTGGTAACAAGCTTTCATGGAGAGGAAACATTCCATTCATCCCATATATACCTTCATCTAAGATGATGTTTTTGATTTTAATGGTTCCCATATGTTATACAAAATCAAAATTCATTTTATAATATACTCTTTGGTTTATGGACGACCTAAGGTTTGAATAGCTAGGTGACCTGAGATTTATTAGGTAAAAATGTTTTATTAAACTCTCCCCTTATTTGTGTCTCTTGGTTCGAATTTCCCATTTCTTGTTGTTATAACTCTTTAAGGGATTCTCACCCTAGCTCATATCGTTTTGTCTTCGGTAACACTCATGGAACCTTTGAGAAAAGTAGTAAAATTTCGTCTAGTTAAAGTTTCAATTATTTTCAACACTCTGACTCTGACATTGAATCCCATAGTTCAATATTCTACTTCGCTTACATAAAATAAGGTACAATATTTTCTTCTATTTTGTATGATGGTTTCATAACATATGGTTCTTAAGAGTCCTATTACTGATGTTGAAGTTCTATATGATGTGTTTCTGCCGATTCCACTTCCTAAATGTGACTTAGGAGGTTAAATTGTATCATGGTAACTTCTCATCACATGTTTACTCTCGTTGGCCGGTTACTTGGGTAGATGTGGGAGGAGGGATTTACAGGAGGATACAAAGATACTATTGTGACTTTCCACAATCTTACTAAACATCCCAAGTTACCTTTTGCATCTTTTAATATAAATTCCAATATTTCATATAAGAAGATAGGAACTCCATTAGTTTTTCCCCTTTCACTCATAGTTTTTAGGTTCAATAGTCTATCAATCTTGTAATTGCACAACATTTACTTTAGGGCTAGTGTTTTGAGTGCACCACCTACTACATTGACATATAGGGTAAGGATAATCTTTAGGTCATATTTTTTTGATGCCATCTATCTCTAAATGCCATTTTATAGTCACACACTTACATTCTTTCATCTCTTTAATCTCTCTCTCTCTCTCTCTCTCTCTCTCTCCCTCTCTCTCTCTTTTCCATATTAACATGTATGATCACTAACCTGCAGTTAATACTTAACCAATATATTCTATTTCCCTCGTCTCATCCAAATAAACTTGTGTCTAAAACAATATCTCAACTTGTTTTTGCCTATATTTAACTCCACACCATTATTGAATTGAGGATTCGAGGGTTTCATTTTATGCATCTTAACAACATCTAAATTTATAATTGAGTGACTATACGTATGGGTAAACCTTAAAATATACAAACCAATTTCCCATGTTATATAATCTATGGGTTTATACATAAAATTCTCACCATATTCTAAAATGGACAAAGAATGGATTTATGAGACTAAGAACTCATATCTTGTTTTGTTGATTTATTGTATCTAGCTTCCTTTGAAGATGCTTATAGGCTCTTCAAATTCATCTTCTCTTGAATAAACAAATATTTTAAATTTTCACCACTTATGACAATCAAATTTTCACCCTCCTTCTCTACTCTTACTTCATGAACTTCTTTTTGAATCTTGAAAATTTCTTTTGTCCCAACCTTCTTTTTCTCCTTAGATATTAGCACTTCTAGGTTTTCTTAGGCTTCCACCTCTTGATTTTATCAAACCCATATTTACCTATTTTCTCAATACATCTCTTAAAATCTAATGCCATGGAATATCAAACATCTAAAAGGAGCTTTCTAATAGTCCAAATGATGATTGAATATTCATTTTCCCCATTACATGGCTATTTCTTTTCGCTAGAGTTCCAAATCAACTAATAGTTGAATATAATATCCTATCCACCATATTTCAATACTCTTATTCAAGGTTGATGTATTACAATGGAGACCATTTCCAATAATTTCCAATACATCTCTTGTGGAGGTTTGTCGTTACACCAAAACCCGCAGGTCTTGGTAAACATTCCAAACCAGTAACTAGGATCCCCAGGGTGGAAATTACCGATTCTATAGAGGTGTGGTGATTCTTCCAACACCCCCCCTCAAACGCAACTCAGGGGAATCGAACCTCGATCCAAGCTCTGATACCATGTAGGAATTTACAAGGTAGGTTCCTCAGACATAACATCAAAGGACACCGCTCACAAACAGATCACAGATCAATACACTAGTATTTTTGACGTGGACTATTTCCCTCTTTGAGGGTATTAACCAACATCTCTCATTGATGTTGGTTAAAACATCTTCCAACATCTCTCATTGATGGAGCCATCCGTGCACTATAATGTCGAATTTTTGGACATATTTGAGGACATCAAATGAATTCTCCTATGACCACCTTCACAAAGATTTTCATTTAACCTGTTTTTTCATAAGGCACCTCTTGACAACTTTATCCATAATAACTTTAATTACCTTAAGTCATACATCCCCTCCAATGGAAAATTTTAATTTTTTTTCTTGTCCTTTAACAATTACTCCTTTTCTTTATTTCCTTCTCCTTCCCTCCATAATCAAAATTTCCTTTATCTCTCTATTATTCTTTGCATAGTTTTCCATGAATATTCCATTATTCTAACCCTAGATAATTTCATATTTCAAGTTAAAAATTTAGGGTTTATAGGATCTGCACTAGAAAGATGTTGTAGCGGCTACAACCACCCTCAAAAATTTTTCCTTAGCTTTGCTTTGGATCCTTCCTACCAACCATCCTAGCAACATGTCTTGCACTATTAAGTACATAGGCTTCATTGGTTTTGAGTATCTTGATAGCCTGTGCATGTTAGTTTGCTTCAGGTTGACAGGTTCCCTTCGGGACCGAGGAAAACTGATTTGCATGCATGGGCTACTCTTCCTAAAATAGCAAAAGGCACCATGTAAAAGGCATCCCTAGGTCTAGGGATCTATTTTTAGCAGTAGGAGGTTACATGAAAAGCTCATTTTAGAAACCTCTCCCCAAGTATCACTTTTTCCTAGATTTGTGGCATGCACGTCATAACCTCGATCTTATCAAAAATCATGAACCAGATGTTGTAGAGCTCATTCCTCACTTTGACCTTGCATCTATGACATCCCACATTGCATCGAGGAGTCTTCGACACTTTCAGCTTAGTTATTTCAAGGTAAGTTTGCTTTTCATGTCTTGCGCTACATTTGCGTCACTTTTTATGTTTCTCTTTGTGAGAGTGTTGTCTACTTGATTTCAATGAGAGCTTGTTGTTGTTTCAATGTATGTTAGCCTGTAAAAGCAGCGTTTCAGTTTTCATTCGCATCTCACTACTGCCGCGTTCATGACACTATTTTTGAACCAATGGCTACTGTTGTGGTGACTCACTTCACACACATGCATGGTTTCCTATTTCTGAATCATGCACTTTCTATTTTCATGCATGATCATTCACTCTTGTTTACATTCAATATCACCATGCATTCAGACTTCTCATATTTTTAGTCACCCGTCGGTGAGTCTAGGCTGCCTTGCCCTAGACTTTCATTGCGTAATTTTGAGAGGCAGTGCCTTCCTGTCCCTAGAAACTGTGCAATGCAGTTTGTTGGTTTGCATGTCACTGCTGACTCAAATTGTGCATTGCACAATTTCAATCGTGAGCAGGCTAGGTTGGACTGTGCATTACTTAGTTCCAGCAGTCTTTCAACCTCTCGAAATCCGAGACTGTGCCTTGTACAGTTTTGGTAGGCAGTCTCCTAGACTCCTGTGAAAATTGTGTAATCTTCATAGACAATCACACATGTTGCATGTTAGTCCTCCAATTTGTTTTGGCTATCGACTCATAGATTTCTTGTTAGGAGTGTTTCTATGTCTCCAGGTATCACAGGCATTCGTCTGCCTCTCAACATCACAGGTACAATGACTTTTAGGAGAACAGAGCCAAAGACACCATTGAGAGCGTAGGTGGGGATGCAGTTGATTAAGTGTCTATGAACTTGCCTATCTATGAAGACATCAAGTTGTTCAAGGGTAAGGATATCAAGATGAAATGGAAATGACGTAACAACAAGCAACACCATCAACAACAACAAAAGGTGGCACACCTGCATGTGACAAATGCAAGAGGAAGTTTGTTGAACTTATAGAGGTGGAACAATGTTGCAATCTCAAGTAGATCCACTTGTGATGAAAGCATATTTTGAGATTAAGGTTATTAGGTGACGGTCCAACAAGAGGATCATGCGAAGTCAGAGAGAGAAATAGAGGAGGAGTTGCCAGTGCTAAAGTAGCAACTTAAGGAAGAATAGGAGCTGTAGAGATGAGAGGAGTTGCAGCAGGAATACATACATCAGGAGGCGCAACATCCATAGATTTATGAAACTGCACCCATACATGTTATAGATTCATTAAGCAACTGACATGGAGTAGACAGGGTGAGTGCTGTTGTCGATTACATGCAAGGGTATGCAGGGGCATGGATGTCATTGTGTGCATGCATGCGATCCCACCCATTTGGCACACTCACTGAGGCATAGATAAGAAGAAAGTCTGACTAGATCTGAACATGTATTTTGACAAGTTGATACGCATGGTCACCATCACAGACTTGGATATCAGCACAAACACTATGCCTCAGTATGTTGCTGGTCTAGCTGCACTCAAGACAATGGTGCACATGTTATTAGATGAGTTGGATAGAGGAGCTAGAGCAGTGTACCCGAATGCAACAGAGGTAAAAGTTTGCTTTCAGTGGCATGTCACTATTGAGCACACGAACACCATCACAGACGACCAAGCTTGGCATTAGTCTGCCACCATCAATCATTGCAAGGATGTTAAAGAGTTGGTCTTACCACAACTTTCCAGGTGTTAGTGATAGCTTGCATGGCTTGCTCAAGCTTATTTTGTCTCATATGGGTACATGTGCGGATTGGATGTAACATATTATCAAGTGGAAGTTCAAGTGTTGATAGTTGAATGTAATAGTCATAGAGTAGTTGAAGAGTCATGAGGGTAGGTGAATAGTCACAAAGTGGAATGTTAAGGGTCACCCCACCCTTTTCTATATACAGTATCT
This sequence comes from Pinus taeda, assembly GCA_000404065.3. NCBI lineage: Eukaryota > Viridiplantae > Streptophyta > Pinopsida > Pinales > Pinaceae > Pinus > Pinus taeda. The sequence goes on along the minus strand of APFE031650083.1, from coordinate 23,885 downwards.
CATAACTCATTGTAGAGGCTTTTGGTCAGCGAAGATACTAATAGGAGTATCTTAAAGAAAGCTTGGTGAGTATTGTAACGAGCCTTTGCTTCTCCACAATGCAGAGCTAGTACATCTCTTTCGAGGAACAGGCAACAATAACTGTAACGTTCCATTATCGGGACTAGTGTTTGGTCATGGTTGTAATGTATGATTGGAACTTTCACTTCTTAATATAACATAGTCGACACATTTCATGTATATGTTGTTATTGCTTTTCAACTATCTTGTTTACTCTAATGATATATGTATATGTTTTCTTACGCATGCATGTATGGACTCTTTCTGTATAAGTATGTATGAATCTTATTGAGATGTGTTGATGGTTTAACCATCACCTTGGATTGTTAGCTTACTTGCTTTCTAGTTTGTGATGCATCTTTTCTCGTGTATTCCCTTCTTATCCGCGTGCTTTCATAGGTTTCCAAGGGGCACACTCACCTCAATTTCCATGTGTTAGAAGTGTTCATGTACTTTCCTTGGCTTGCAGTACATGTCACACCCTTGCTACCAATAGGGACATCTTACTTGCCTTTGCGCAGAACTGCGGTCAAGGCGATAACATACAACTCATTGGTGAGACTCCTACACCAAACGGTCTAAGGTCTAGTTGGAACTTCTTACCAGGGAGATCCCTTGACATATTGGTGGTTCCAACACTGTCAACAAAAAAAACCTAGGAAACAATCCCTTAAATATTTCATGTTACTCACAGAAACAATCCTACATCGAAACTCTAGCCACAACTTTTCTCTTTACACAAACCCATAGTATCCTATTCTCTATAAGCTCTTACTTCAATTTCAAAGGAGTAAAATCTATAACTTGTCCTTGTATCATCTAAAGGAAAAATATTTAATCCATTGTGCTTGCATCATAAGTAAGCCATATTTTGTCTATAGAGGGAATATCCACTCTAGATTATCCATAAAACCATGATATAAAGGCAATTCATCATTGTAAACCCTAATAACTATCCATATGATTAGTAACTACTCCTTGTAGATGAATATGGACTTCAAATATACCTCCTCACCCTCTTCATACTCTACTTAGTCTTCCTCCATTTTTAAACTATGTTATATTATGCATCATCATGAGATATATGTAATGTCCATGCCACTAACATGACATGGGAACACCAAATATAATATATAAAACAACATGAATCCAATATAGATAAGATGAGTAACATTTTGGTTTTATAAACCCTTTGATGCATAAACTAGTTGGTCTATGTGGAGTTTAGTCCTAAGAGGTCTCAGGTTAAAACCTCATGGGGAGGGGTTGAGGATGGAAGCCACCTTTGGGGGAATAAAAACTATCCCATTGGTGAGAAAATCATTCTTCCATCCAATATACTCATTAAGAAAATAATACCAACATTAATTTATACACGCATTCCAATCTAAATCCGTCATTACCTCACATCTTCTAAAATAAATCCCAAAATTAAAATAGTTTTAGGTGGATAGCTTCAAATTCTCATATTATAGATATAATAGCATTTTGAAATGGTAATACTATATTAAAGGATGGAAGCCACTTTTGGGAGAATTAGAAAAACTATCCCATTGGTGGGATTCTTCCAAAATAAATCCCAAATTAAAATAGTTTTAGGTGGATAGTTTCAAATTGTCATATTATAGATATAATAACATTTTGAAATGGTAAGACTATATTAAAGGATGGAAGCCATTTTTGGGGGAATTAGAAAAACTATCCCATTAGTGGGATTCTTCCAAAGTAAATCCCAAATTAAAATAGTTTTAAGTGGATAGTTTCAAACTCTCATATATATATATAATAACAATTTGAAATGGTAATACTATATTATAAGATGGAATCCACCTTTGAGGGAATTAGAAAAACTATCCCATTGGTGGGCTCTTCCATCCAATATTGTTGGTCTTCATTAAGAAAATAGTACCAACATTAATTTATACATACACCCGAGTCTAAATCCATTGTTACCTCAATTCCTCTAAAAAAAATCTCAACCTTCATTAAGAAAATAGTACCAACATTAATTTATACATACACCGCAATCTAAATCCATCATTACCTCAATTCCTCTAAAAAAAATTCAAATTAAAATAGTTTTAGGTGGATAGTTTCAAATTCTCATATTATAAATATAATAATTGGCTAAAACGAATTTAAATTTCTTATAATAATTTGAAATGGTAATATTATAATATATATATCTAACTAACATTATATGGAACTTGATATATCAATACTATAGCTTTAATAAACCCTTCAAGGATAGGCAAGTTGGTTTATGTGGGGTTTAGTCCCATCACCTCATGGGGATGCAGAGGGGTTGAGGATGGAAGCAACAATTAGGGAATTAGAAAGATTATCCCATTGGTAGGTGAATCATTCTTCCATTTAATATATGATTAAGAAAGTAGAACTTAAAACCAACATTAATTTATGCACACACTCCAATCTCAATCTATCATTACCTCAAATATTCTAAAATAAATCCCAAATTAAAATAATTTTAAGTGGATGGCTTTCAAATTCTCATATTATAGATATAATAACTAACTATCTAACAAAATTTGAATTTCTTATAATCATTTGAAATGGTAATACTATATTAGAGGATGTAAAGTATGTTTGGGGAATCAGAGAAACTATCTTATTGGTGGGAAGATCATTCTTCCATCCAATATACAAGCCGGGCTTCATTAAGAAAATAAGTAGTCTAACTTATAGGTGAAATAGTCTTTATAATTTCAACCAAGAATGTGATTTTACTTATAGGTGAATAAGTCTTTGTCACCCAAATAAGGTCATATAATTTCAACCAAGAATGTGATTTTTTGTTGTTTAAAATATATTTTTTGTTTTAAAAACCAGATGGGCACTCAAATAATGCAGATTAAAATAATTAAACTCAAGTTTTGAAAAAATTCTATCATATTTTGGTTAAAATTAATGAGGGAAAATGTAGTGAAAAAAACAATTTCGTATGTAAATTAGACTATGCATTAAGAAAATAGTGATTTCAAAAACTTTCAAACTTAGCATTCCAAGAAAACCTTTCCATTACAAAATTGACCAAAAAGTATGGCAAAAAAAAATAAAAATCTAGATAATTGAATAAATCAAATCTAAAAATAGCTATACTAAAAATATTAAAATAAGAAATTGAACTATTTTAGTTTTTTATCCATTTTTTAAAATCAATTTTACCTAAAATCTAATATAAATTTGTTAAAATTGCAAATTCAAACTCTATAATCTATATAATCTATGTAACCAACTAAACTATAATATAAATAATCCGTTAGATTAAGGAGGTAACTAATTAAAAAAATCACCTAGCTGCTTAGATTCTAGTATAATAGAGATGTTATAATGTCATGTAATGCACATTTTAACTTTAACTCAGTCAATAAAATAAAAATAAAAATAATGAAATAAAAATAAGTTTATAAAAATAAATAAAAATAAAAATAAATATGGCTCATGGTATTCATGTGGAATGTTTAAACTAACTTAGATCCATCTTAACTTTGGTTCTACAAGCAACTAGAAAGATCAAATTTCTTGATATGCAAACATCTTTTAAAATAAAGGGCTTTGATCCTCTTTTCAGTTAAATCCAAATTAAAATACATCTAGATTAAATAAAAGTGAAATTTTATTTTCAATACTATTTATAGAATACTTTTTTGGTTACTTAACATAAAAATTAGTTATTAACATAAGAATTAAACTCTGAAATCAACCTACCAATTAAAAAAATTCCAAAATAACGCTTAAAAATAAGGAAAATAAGTTTTTGGCAAGTCCCGGCCCCCTCTATGAAATTTAAATATGGTCTGATTTCTCACATCTCTCATTATCATTTCTCTGTTTCGAAATCTTCACTGTTCGCCTTCCATTGCAATGGAAGGCGGGAAGATTCACCCCAGTGGTAACACCGGGGAGGCAAGGGAAGGCAGGAAGATTCACCCCAGTGGTAACACCGGGGAGGCTAACCAAAAGAAGTTTTTGACAAGCCCCGGCCCCCTCTATGAAATTTATATATAGACTGATTTCTCACATCTCTCATTATCATTTCTCTGTTTGGAAATCTTCACTGTTCGCCTTCCCTGGCAATGGAAGGCAGGAAGATTCACCCGAGTGGTAACACCGGGGAGGCTTCTTCCTGTAGGCCACGGGAAGAAACGAATCGACCTTCTGCACCAGTTGTTCCTCCAGACCCACCATGTTGGGATTTAATGAGACGACCTGGAAAGGGTCGACTCGGTACACCTGTACATCTACTCGCTAACCATTTTAAAGTGTCTGTCCGAGACATCCGAGACATTCCAGACTCGTTTCATTACCATGTAAGCAAATTCCATTCCAGGGCTTTAATGGCTTCCTTCTGCTCCTTTATGTCAGAAAATGTCTCATAGTACCGTGATTGTTGGAGGTGAAAATTACTAATACTGGACGTGGAAGTCCAGATCGACGGCCTGTTTACAACAAGACTATTTGCAGGAAAATCATGGACAAGGTCAAAGAAAGGCGGGAGATGAATGGCAAAAACTTTGCATACGATGGAGAAAGTAACATGTATACTATGAAAAGACTCAACCAACAGACGATGGAGTTCACTATCATCCTTCATGGCCTTGACGGTCCAGGAAGGTAAGTAAATATCATTAAAGTCTTTGTTCTTAAAGCGCTATTGTTATAAAATGTTGGTTCAGTATGCATTATTATTATTTAATTTTAAGTTTACTTTTATTGGCTTTTTAATTTTATATATTTTTGGAATAAACAGATTCTTCTACTTTTGGGACGTATCTCAAGTTTTTGTTTTATAATATTTAAGTTATAAATTTAAAATTTTTATTAGAAATTTAAATTTAAAGTGTTTGACTTAAAATTTAAATTTAAATTAATTAAGATTTTTATTAGAAATTCAAATTTAAGTGTTTGTCTAAAAATTTAAATTTAAATTAATTATTTTTATAAGCATTAACAATCAAATTTTTAATAGAATCCATTTTTTTTAAGTAAGATGGCTAAACCACCCATTGGCCACGTTTGAGTTTCACATAATTCTAATTTTAAAATATAAATTCTATTATTATCCATGTAAAACACTTGTACTTAGATTTCAGGTTGAATCCAATATTATTATATGAAACTATGCCATCCCAACAGGCAGTCCAAAAGTAAACTAAAGAAATTTGAAACTAAAACCTTTTGAAACCTAATATTTCATTTTCACTGTTATCCCAGTAAATTAAAGAGATTTGAAACTGAAACTTCTCTGGAACATAATATTTCATTTGCACTGTCCCCCATTGAACCTCTCTAGGAACTAAAATACAAATTATTATTATTTTAGTTTTTTAATTTGATTATACGGACAATATTGCTCTCTAATTAGGTTGGCCGGGGAAGGAAGTTCGAGAGACGGGGAACAAACAACGAAAAGAAGATTTGATAGAGGGAAGATATTTAGGGTTGAAGTTGCATTTGTTGATACGATTAGAATGAGAACAGGTATACGAGATATTCTGGGGGGCGAAGTTTCCCATCATGCCCAAGACGCACTCATGGTTCTGAATATTATTTTGAGGCAACATGCTGCTAAGAGGTATGAGCTGCTTTCATTTTGTTATGTGGTTTCAGTTTTAGATGTCGACATTTCATTTTATGTTATTTGGTTGGATAAAATATGAGTAAAAGGTTTTGTTTTTGTTGTTGCAGAGAAGCAATAATATTGAAACAATCTATTTTTAATTGGAAATTTGCCCGTTTGGTTCAAATAGGAGGAGGTGTTGAAGGATGCCCGGGGTATCATGTCAGTTTCAGACCAACTCAAGAGGGACTTACGCTTAATATGGGTATGTTTAAGTTGGTGTTTTAATTTTTTTTAATAAGGTGTAGATTAATTAATTTGGGTGGGGTTTAATGTTTATCATATTTTAAAATTTAAATTTTATAAGGAGTTACTATGTTAGGTTTCTCCACTTTTATTCTGGTTACATAGGATTATGGTTACTTTTTTCCATGATGAGAGGTGTGAGCTTATGTGCCTGAAAATTGTCCCCTTTATCATGAAAATACGTTGAAATTTAGTGACCTAGTTGTCTAAGTTCTCATTTTGTGCAGATACATCAATGACAGTCCTTGTTCAGGCACGTCCCGTCCTTGAATTTTTATTGCATAATCAAAATGTTAACGACGCCTCTCGCATTAACTGGATCAAGGTAGCTGTTATTCGAAATATGAGATTGGATTTTCAAATATGGTATTTTTTTTTCTAGCATTGGGTTTGTTGACCTTTTGTTATTCTTTGGCTAGCAGGCAAAAGAAGTACTAAAAGGACTACGCATTAAAACAACTCACACAAATAATATCTTTAAAATAACTGGTTTAAGTGATCAAAATTGCAGAGCTCAAAGGTATAAATCTAGACCAGGTAGTTAGTTATTATTATTTGGAAATATTTTTGAATTTGATAAAATAGAATTTGTTTTTTTTATCATATTCTTCATTAAAATTTACAATCTATTTCGTTAATACCAAAGAGTTTTGCTATCTTTTTATATGAAGTTTTCCAATGAAGCAAAGAAATGAAGGCAACCAGGACAATGAGCCTCAATATTTCGAAACAACGGTGTTCGATTACTTTCAATCAAAAGAAATTTCTTTAAATATTTCTGCTGATCTTCGCTGCTTAGACGTAGGCAGAAGAAATCGTCCCAACTACCTTCCACTGGAGGTTAGTATGATAATCTTCTTATTGGATATTTCAACTATGCCTTGTTAATTTTTCAACTATACCTAATTGAGTGAAAATTAACAGTGTGTTTTCTCCCTTTGTCAGCTTTGCGATCTACTCGCAGGACAAAGATATACGAGGGCACTAACTAGCGCACAACGCCAAGAGCTCGTGTATAAATCCAGACAACTACCACGTGAACGGAAGCAAAAGTTATTGAATGTAAGTGTACTTTAATTTGAAGAGATCAGTTGGATTTCTTCGTCTAGTCATTGTTATAAGGGTGTCAAAGTCTTCGTCTGGTCATTGTCAAAATTGTAATATTTCATTAAAAGATTTCAATATTTCATTAAAGCAAGAAAATGTTACATTTAATACATGTTTTTCATGCACTCTTAAAATCCTTTGCAAAACAAAGTTCAAAAGTCTAGTTTTCTTTTAGCTAGTGAGTTTTTACTGAGGGGAGGAGTTTTTAGGATGGTTAAAACTGGCTAGAATCTTGATAAATATTTTTTAAAATATCTTGTAAAACAGTTTTGAATCATGTTTTTTTATTGTGGAAGGAGATTATCACCATCAAAAACTTTTAGGACAGTTAAACTTATAAACTTTGACAGTTTTATGTAATGACCAAACATTTTACGTAAATAAATTACTTATTTACCCCTGTGGTTGAATATAAAACAGAGATTATTATTTTATTAAATTGATGGAAATATTATTTGTTAAAAATTGAGTAATATGAATTGCATAATTATGTGTACTATGTGTACACATTAATTTCATATGAAAAGTTATTTTCTCTTCTTGCTTGAAGATAAAAGAAAAACAATTGACAACATACTAGGGGAAACCCTAACTTCTTTCTCTTTGGGCACTGAGCAAAAGAGAAGGATGATACCTCTATTGAGGACCACATAGCACACGCACATTTTGTGCTTCATATTGCTGAGCCTTTGGCCACCAAAGGAGCTTGGGGATTCACCCAGTTCACACAACTCTTCTTGTGGCTGGGAGGATATCAAGCATTAAATCATATTCTACACGTTGTAGAAGGGTAGAGGATAGAAGACAAGGAGACACACGTAATTATTTTCAGTTTATAAAATCTTGAAGATTAGATATTACCTCATATTCAGAGTTTGATTATGATTACTGTAATTATTACTTTTAGAGTGTGCTGGGGTATTACTCGAAGCACTATTGGTAATGTATAACGATTATGTTCTGTATATGTATATATATAACAAAGAAAGAAAATAGATAATGAGAAGCTGCACATTATGGAGTCCTTTACCTTCTGACAATTTAAACTATATTCCATAAAAGAGACATTAGTTATTAAGGACAATAATGAAACAGAACTATCACTAATTGCTATTAATTAGATCTGAAAACACGAATACAGTTAATCGTATCTGTATTATGTAAATAGCACAGGAAATAGCAACTTATACCGGACGAGTATTCAAGAATAGAGACTCATACTTTGCGAGAAACGATACAAGTATTGAAAGGAATGAATGAAGTAATACACATATACCTCGAAAGAGTTACATTACAGGTGTAGTAGCTAAAGTAGGGAGCTCTGGGTATCATAAGATATATATTCCAAGTCAATGACTATACAAACCCTCTCGGAAAACATAAGGATAAACATATAATGTAAGAACAATAAAGTAATAGAACCATAGCATAAACATTGCCGAGACAATCGTCCGATTATAGAAACTGTAGATTTAGTGGCTGGCGGAATACACACGGGTGCCACCTCGTAGCATGGAGCTACAGTATGGCGCCGAGGCACAAATTTAATTAAACCAGTGAATCGAGTTAACAGCTCAAAAGGTAATTTCGTTAAAACGATAGCAAGGAAATAAATATTGAAACGGCGTGAGCGCTCAACCATTCACCATCATCAAATGAGAGGAACATTGATGACCCACGTAGAAGCAGGATCATTATTGAGCCTTAATAGGATTTTCCCTTAAATAACAACACTGATACATATCGAAATCATGCAGAAAGTTCACTCGCTCGTGCAAGAGCTAGCCATTATAAAAAAAACAACAGACATTATCATATATGTCAATATATTAACATACCATTTAATCATGAGAAAGATGGTAGCCCGTGAAGGAGAAGGGCCGCCAGCAAACCACAGAACTCTTCATAAACTAAATAATCAATACATATGCAATCATTGACAGACTCGGTGGCTCGTAGGAAGCAACCCATTTACTATTAGAACATCAAAATGTCAAAGATTAACCAAGCAGTAAGTACAGAAATCAATCGACGACCTATACAGGTAATTTGGGAACAAACCTAGTATTCACAATATATTAAACTGTAGCCACAATGATACCGAGTCCATTACATAGTAAATTGTACTGAGAGTCGAGAAAATACAACAAAGAACAGAACTGCTTGAGAGTTGAACTCGGCCCATAAATCTGAACTCTAAAGCAGTTTCAGACGAAGGTCGTCAATAAATACAACCCTAAAAACAAGCTACACCATTCGGCGACCTGGAATTAAACCTCAGGACCAATGGTAAACATTGAGCAAAAGAGAGGCTCTGCCATGGGAGAGACATTACGCCAATCAACAATAGATTCGACAAAAACCCTAATAGAGGAAGAACAGTAATAAGGCCGACTCCGAAATTAAGCAACCAATAATTATTTTCGGTGGAAGAACTCATACCTGGATAGGATATGGACGGCAGAAACCCTGCATCATCCTCGTTCCCGCGGCCTCCATGGACTGCTACCCTGTTCTAGCCAACAGTGATTAAGATAGTTAGCATATTCATAATTACAGTGGAAGAGGAGCTAATACAATGACGAAGTCAAGGGATGCGGAATACCTGTCTGCCAGATGAAAGTTCCAGGGGGAAGGTAAGAATGGCTCTCCACAGTCAACCGATCTCGTCGCTGTAACACCTTCGATGGCGTGGAAGGAATGAACGAGGATAGTCTATGACAGACGGCGAAGGGAGGAGCTGCTCTATGGAGCTAGAGGAGCGTGCAAATGACCCAAAACCTCATGGTCGAAACCCTAAGTACCATACCGCCAAAACTCTTAAACCCTCCACCGTCCGATCGATAGAACTCATCTGGATCGTCTATTGCTGTGGAAATCCCGAGGAAGTTGTGGCAGAGCTGTAACATTAAATTCCACAACTACCCGAAATCAAAATATCTGTGGAGCAAGTGGAGTGCATGGACCGAGGAGCCAGATGTCCCACGCAGAACGTATGGATATTCTTCCAAACAAATATATTCATATATTGTAAAAATAACCAAGGACAATCAAAGTTATGGTTCTGCCAACATATATACATATATGGTTATGGCGTTAATCAACGTATCAATTAACACATTAATCATGTTGCCATGATGGTGTAACGGGTAGATTTATGGGTACAGTAAATTTTTTTTTATGTATGTAATATTAATGTGTAGAGGGTTATGACATATGGTATCAGAGCCGAGATACAGCACTGTGGCCTCTGGGTAAGACAATAATGAATGGACACTGTGGTAAATGAATTAACAAATAGTCATTCCATTATTATTCTTGAACGGTTTCTTTTACAGGATTAGATTCTGAGGGCGAAGGACATGAGGAGGACGGAGAATACACCACGACGTCCTGTAATAGGATAGGGCGTGACCGGCGCAGAAAATAACCTAGAATTGTGGGTACAACTTGGAGAAGAAGCCATAATTACAAATCAAGCCATTCTGGAGACAGTACAGGAGCTGAAGAATGAGATGGCTCGACTACGAGAAGATAATGCCCGATTAACAATGGAACAAGAAAGAATTTTAAAAAGTTTGTCCGACAGACAAAATCAACTACCAGTTAATCCTAGTGCGGAACACCAAAGAATGTCGGAAGAGCAGAATCATCACATACCCCCCGAAGGGTCGGAGGAGCAGGAAGAATGTTGTGACAATGCATTTGAACAGCAAACCTCGAAAAGGCAAAGGATGGAACTACAAGGGCAATTTCGCAAGATTAAGCCACCACATTTTGACGGAGAATAAGAGGAAGCAGCTGAAGCATGGTTAATCAATATGAATAAGTATTTTCAGCTTTATGAATACGATCACAATCTTAAAGCACGACTGGCCATCTTTCAATTACAAGGAAAGGCTACCTTATGGTGGGAGGAGGTGAAGATCGTAAAAGGGGTTACCGAACAAAACATAACATGGGACAATTTTCAAAGATTCTTTAAAGAGAGATATTTAACTGAACGCTTCTATGATGAAAAAGCAAGGGAATTCCATGATCTGCGATTGGGGCAGCAGACTATGGATGAGTTCATCACCCGTTTTACTTCCCTACTTCGCTATGTGCCATATATAAGGGAGGAAAAGGCGAAAGTGTAGCGATTTGTTAGCAGTTTACCCCCGTACATGCGGGAAAGGATTGAATTTGACAATCCAAAATCAATGGATGAAGTAATCCACAAGGCTAGAATCTGCTATCAGCAAGGCAAACAAAAAGGAGAAACTACTAGTAGGAAGTGGAATGAGAAGAAGAATTTCAAGACAGCTGGAAACAACAAAGGAAATCGTAGCAGCAGAATTAAAGGAACTGGCAAAGGAATAAACAACAGATTTGCAGCAAACACTACACCTAAGTTTAGATCTGCAAACGAGTCCAAAGTCAGTGAACAACAAATCAGATTGGATAATGAAGTGACAGCAAGACCCCCTGTGCAGTGCTGGGGTTGTGGGGGACCTCACTACTTTAAAAATTGCCCACAACGAAAGGGGACTGAACAATTATCCCAAATTCATGAAGCCTCAACCATTAGCGAAGTGGGTCGAAGCGTACCCAGAATCAATGCAGCTTTGGAGGATCGACAGGCGGAATACCAGCCAACCATGGTCGAGTTCGTAGGTAAAATTTCAAACCTTACCATATCTGTTTTGATTGATCCTGGGGCCACGCTAAGTTATGTGAACCCAAAAGTAGTGGAATGTTGTAATTTACAATCTGTTAAATTTAAAAACCCATGGCTAGTGCAATTAGCTACTGGAACCAAGTGACGGGTAACAGCCAAGATCAACGATTGCTATTTTACTATAGAAGACCGGCCAATAACAGCTGACCTGAATATACTCCCTCTGGGTTCCTATGACATTCTAATTGTTATGGAATGGTTGGAGAAACATTGGTCATTAGTTGACTGCAAAACCAAAATTGTTTATTATAGAGATCAACAAGGAAACAACAAAGAAATGCAGGGAATTAAGCGACCGGTGCAGGTTCGACCGATAACTGCAAATCAATTGGTAAAATGTGTACGGAAAGGCTGTCAAGTGTACGCCATCCAAGTGGGTTATGCGAATTCTTAGGATAAGTCAGCATCTTTGAATAATATTCCTGTAATACAAGAATTTACAGATGTGTTTCCGGAGGAAATTCCAGGGCTGCCACCGCGAAGAAACATAGATTTTACTATAGAGTTGGTACCAGGGGCTGCACGAGTGTCACGAGCACCTTACAGAATGAGTGTACCTGAGTTGACAGAATTAAAAATGCAGTTGCAAGAATTACTAGAGAAGAATTACATCCGTCCTAGTGTGTCTCCATGGGGGGGGCCCAGTATTATTTGTCAAGAAAAAAGACGGCACCCTCCGGATGTGTATTGATTACAGACAATTGAATAAGTTGACTATTAAAAACAAGTATCCTGTTCCCCGGATAGATGAATTGTTCGACCAAGTGAAAGGCGCGACAGTGTTCTCTAAGATCGATTTACGATCAGGCTACCATCAGATCAGAATTAAAGATGAAGACATCGCAAAAACAGCTTTTAGAACCAGGTATGGGCACTATGAATTTGTGGTTTTTCCATTTGGGCTCACCAACGCCCCAGCAACCTTCATGTGTTTAATGAACGGTATTTTCCATCCTTATTTGGATCAGTTCGTGCTGATATTTATTGAGGATATCTTAATTTATTCATGCACCATCGAAGAACATCATGAACATCTCCGAATAGTATTACAGACCCTTCGGGAACATCAATTGTACACTAAATTTAGTAAGTGTGACTTCTTCAAAGAAGAAATTCAGTATTTGGGTCACGTGATCACAAAGGATGGAATTGCGGTGGATCCGGAAAAGACAAAAGCTATAATGAAATGGCTAGTTCCAAAAGATGTAGCAGATGTCCGATCTCTCATGGGGTTAGCTGGGTATTATAGGAGATTCGTGGAAGGTTTCTCTAAGGTGGCATTCCCCATTACCTCAGTGCAGAAGAAAGGGAAGTTGTTTCATTGGACTTCAAATTGCCAGAAAAGTTTTGAGCAATTGAAGCATCTGCTCACCACAGCACCTATTCTGAGTTTAGAAGATCCTAATAAGGATTACGTAGTATGTACGGATGCTAGTAAAGAAGGATTGGGAGGGGTCTTGATGCAAGAAGGCAGGGTAATTGCTTACGAGTCTCGAAAATTAAAAGAACATGAGCAGAAATACTCTGCTTATGACTTAGAGTTGGCTGCCGTTATACATGCCCTGAAGATGTGGCGACATTATCTCATGGCCAAGAAATTTTTGCTGCATACCGACCATCACAGCTTGACCAATTATTTCAGCCAACCTACCTTAAACGCTAGGCAATCAAGGTGGGTGGACTTTCTAAGTGGCTTTGATTTTGATATAAAACACTTGCAAGGGAAGGAAAATAAGGTAGCAGACGCCTTGAGCCGAAAAGTACAAAATTTGTATGAAGTTTCCATTAGTGGGTGGAAAAGTCCCTTCCTAGAAATTATAAAGGAGATTGCAGATCAAGATACTGAATATGAGCAATTAAAATTGTAATACAGCAATCTGCTAGGGAAGACAGCCAACAAGAATATGAATTAGATGACGCTGGAAGGATTTATTTCAAGAAAAGTTGTATGTGCCAAATCAAAGCAGAATTAGAAATCTGATTATGGATGAATTTCATGTTAGTCATTACGCGGGTCATCCGGGTTATCAAAAGATGATAACAGTAATCCGAAAAGAGTATTTCTGGCCTGGAATGAAGAAAAACATTGTCGAATACCTGTCACGGTGCTTAGAATGCCAGCAGATTAAAGCAGAACATCAGCACCCAGCAGGATTGTTACAACCACTGCCACTTCCAGAATGGAAATGGGAAATCATCTCCATGGACTTCATTACGGGATTACCCAAAACAAAAAAGAATAATGACTCCAGTTTCGTGGTGGTGGACAAACTGAGTAAGGCTGCACATTTCATACCGGTGCAATCTAAATATAGAGCTGCACAGATTGCTCATATTTTTATGCAGAACGTATTTAAGTTACATGGACTTCCAAAAACAATAATTTCCGATCGTGATGTGAAATTCACATCAGCATTTTGGAAAACATTGTTTGTTGAATTAGGAACTCAACTGAATTTCAGTACAGCATACCATCCACAAATTGATGGGCAAACGGAACGAGTGAATCAGATGGTAGAGGATATGTTAAGGGCTTATGTCATGCAACAACCCACAAGGTGGGAAGATTACTTACATCTGGTAGAGTTCGCGTATAACAACGGTTACCATACCTCAACGCAGATGAGCCCATTTGAAGTTATGTACGGCCGGAAATGTCGTACACCCACCAGTTTGGGAGGACCGGAAGATAAATTGAGTCTAGGTCCTGAGATGTTGAAGGAAATGGAAGATATGGTAAAGAGGGTACGTATTAACTTGAAAGCTGCCCAAGATAGGCAAAAGAACTTTGCTGATCGGAAAAGGAGATTTAAAGAGTTTCAGGTTAGGGACCATGTGTATGTTCGAATTCAGGCCAAAAGAAGTACCTTGCAGTGGAATGGATGTGCTAAACTGGCACCCCGATATTGTGGACCCTTCCAAATTTTAGCAAGGGTCGGACCGGTAGCTTATCAACTGGCCCTGCCAAGTCACATCCGAATCCATAACGTGTTTCATGTTTCTGTCCTAAAGAAATATGTGTATGACCCTAAGCATGTAATCCGATGGCAAGAGATTCAAGTGGGTGATTGTTATGATAAAATTCAGCAAGAGTTGTATATGAAAGAGAAAAACTAATTCACGGAATTGTGTATTGCAGGTCGAGTTGGAAGGAGAGGTTCTGGTCGAACCGCTGAGCATTCTCGACCGGAGAGAAGTGCAGCTGCGGAAACGAGTTATTACCCAAGCTAAGGTTCAATGGCGACATTTTGGGCCCGACGAGGCCACTTGGGAAGATGAGGAATTCATGAGAAGAACCTATCCAGATCTGTTCGGGTCTGTGAGACACTGAGACGGTGTCCAATCTCAGGGGGAGGAGATGTAATGACCAAACATTTTACGTAAATAAATTACTTATTTACCCCTGTGGTTGAATATAAAACAGAGATTATTATTTTCTTAAAATGATGGAAATATTATTTGTTAAAAAATTGAGTAATATGAATTGCATAATTATGTGTACACAGTAATTTCATATGAAAAGTTATTTTCTCTTCTTGCTTGAAGATAAAAGAAAACAGTTGCCAGCATAGTAGGGGGAAACCCTAACTGTTTTCTCTTTCCCATAGAAAAGGGGAAAGAGGAAGAGACCTGGGTTGTTAGAGGAACAAACGGGGAAGAAAAGAAAGGGCACTGAGCAAAAGAGAAGGGTGCTACGTTTGGTGAGGACCAGATAGCATAGGCACGTTTGTGCTTCATATTGCTGAGGCTGTGGCCAACAAAAGAGCTTGGGGGAGAGACGCAGTTCAGACGACTGGTCTCGTGGCTGGGAGGATATCAAGCATTAAATCATCTTCTACATGTTGTAGAAGCGCAGAGGATAGAAGACGAGGAGACACAGGTAAGTATTTTCAGTTTCCATAAAATCTGGAACATTAGATATTACCTGGTATTCCTAAGAGTTTGATTATGATTACTGTAAGTATTACTTTTAGACTGTGAATCAGAACCTGGGGTATTACTGAAATCAATACTGGTAATGTATAACGTTTCTGTTCTGTATATATATATATATATAACAAAAGAAAGAAAACAGATAATGAGAACCTGCACATTATCCAGTCCTTTACCTTCTAACAATTTAAATTGTATTCAATAAAAGAGACAGTAGTTATTAAGGACATTAATGAAACAGAACGATCCCTAATTGCCATTAATTAGATACGAAACAGGGATACAGTTAATCGTATCCGTATTATTTAAATAGCACAAGAAATAACAACTTATACCCGATGAGTATTCAAGAGCAAAGACCCATACTTTGCCAGAAACGATACAAGCATTGAAAGGAATGAATGAAGTAATACACATATACCTGGAAAGAGTTACATTACAGGTGTAGTAGCTAAAGTAGGTAGTTACTGGGTATCGTAAGATATATATTCCAAGGTCAATGACCATACAAACCCTCTCGGAAAACATAAGGATAAACATATAATGTAAGAACAATAAAGTAATAGAACCATAGCATAAACATTGCCAAGACAATCGTCCGATTCTATCAACTGTAGGTTTAGTGGCTGGCGGAATACACAGGTGGGTACCACCTGGTAGCATGGAGCTACAGTATGGCGTCGAGGCACAAATTTAATTAAACCAGTGAATCAGGTTAACCGCGCAGAAGGTAATTTCATTAAACGATAAGCAAGGAAATAAATACTAAAATGGCCTGAGCGCTCAACAATTCACTATCATAGAATGAGAGGAACATTGATGACCCACGTAGAAGCGGGATCATCATTGAGCCGTAACAGGCTTTTCCCTTAAATAACAACACTGATACATATCAGAATCATGCAGAAAGGTCAGTCACTCGTGCAAGAGCTAGCCATTATAAAAAAACAACAGGCATTATCATATATGTCAATATATTAACATACCATTTAATCATGAGAAAGACGGTAGCTCGTGAAGGAGGAGGGCCGCCAGCAAACCACAGAACTCTTCATAAACTAAATAATCAATACATATGCAAGCATTGACAGACTCGGTGGCTCGTAGGAAGCAACCCACTTACTATTAGAACATCAAAATGTCAAACATTAACAAAGTAGTAAGTACAGAAATCAATCGACGACCTGTACAGGCAATTTGGGAGCAAACCCAGAATTCACAATGCATTAAACTGTAGCCACAATGATACCGAGTCCATTACATAGTAAATCGTACTGAGAGTCGAACAAATACAACAAAGAACAGAGCTGCTCGAGGGTTGAACTCGGCCCCATAAATCTGAACTCTAAAACAGTTTCAGAGGAAGGCCGTCAATAAATACAACCCTAAGAACAAGCTACACCATTCGGTGACCTGGAATTAAACCTCAGGACCAATGGTAAACATTGAGCAAAAGAGAGGCTCTGCCGAAGGAGAGTCATTACGCCAATCAACAATAGATTCGACAAAAACCCTGACAGAGGAAGAACAGTAATAAGGCCGACTCCGAGATTAAGCAACCAATAAATACTTTCGGTGGAAGAACTCATACCTAAATAGGATATGGACGGCAGAAACCCTGCACCGTCCTTGTTACCGCAGCCTCCATGGACTGCTACCCTGTTCCAGCCAGCAGTGAATAAGGTAGTTAGCATATTCATAATTACAGTGGAAGAAGAGCTAATACAGTGACGAAGTCAAGGGATGCGGAATACCTGTCGGCCAGATGAAAGTTCCAGGAGGAAGGCAATAATGGCTCTCCACCGTCAACCGATCTCGTCGCTGTAGCACCTTCGATGGCATGAAGGGAATGAACCAGGATAGTCTATGACAGACGCCGGAGGGAGGAGCTGCTCTATGAAGCTGGAGCAGCGTGCAAATGACCCAAAACCTCATGGTCGAAACCCTAGGTACCATACCGCCAAAACTCCTAAACCCTCCACCGTTCGATCGATAGAACTCATCTGGCTCATCTATTGCTGTGGAAATCCCGAGGAAGTTGCAGCAGAGCTGTAACATTAAATTCCACAGCTACCCAAAATCAAAATATCTGTGGAGCAAGTGGGGTGCGTGGACCGAGGAGCCAGATGTCCCACACAGAACGTATGGATATGCCGCCAAACAAATATATTTATATATTGTATAATAACCAAGGACAATCAAAGTTCTGTTTCCGCCAACTTATATATATATATATATGGTTATGGCGTTAATCAACGTATCAATTAACACATTAATCAAATTACCATGATGGTGTTATCGGGTAGATTTATGGGTAAAGTAAATATTTTTTTTTATGTATGTAATGTTAATGTGTAGAGGGTTATGACAAATGTATAGCTCGTCTTTAAAAGCACCCTACCATGGTTGATTTTATTACTATAACAGTCGGTGTGGCGTTGTCCAATTACTGCTCTGCACTACAAATCGGACGGTCCTTGTTCTTCCTTCACGAGTCCCGCAAGAAGTTGGTTTCCTTGGGACCCAAACGTGCTCCCTGACGATAGTGAAATATAAAGCTTTTGCCGACCAACACCTCTCATTCTAAAGATATTATATTATGAGATCGGATGTTTTTCTAATCGGATGTTTCGACTCCTAACTCGTTTCCAGATCTTGGAAATAAAAAACAAACTAACCATCTAGTCCCTTGTATCTAATTCTAATTTTAATTTGACCGGCAATCAATTTTATGATGGTATATGCGTCTTCGGAATTGAGAAGACGTGGTCCCTCGGTACAATTTCGGAAGCTCCGAAGAAGCAATGGATTGTCGTGGTGTGAAACTACCCTCATCTCTTCAAAAGTCGACGAGCGTTATATTCAAGGTCAACAAAATAAACCAACCAAAGTAGAAGACAATAAAGCTGAGCCACCGCCTCAGTCCATGAGGTTTTCTGTATTTTATGTGCAGCTAATCCAAGAGGGTCGATACCGAGAAACTCGAAGGAATGGGTTTGTGTTAATGGTAAAAAGCGCGCGCACAGATTATATTTTAAATTTGCTTTTTCTTTTGGAGAAATTGTGTAATTTGATTAAAACGGCCAACATTTCGGTGGACACCACTACCAATCACGTTAAGTAATACATGAACTTTGAATTTGAATTTACTCATGGAAATTGGTGATTGATTCTTGGATGTTTTTTCATTCATATCTATTAATGTTAGATGCATCTTGTTGTTCACTAAGTTTGTCTGGCATCATCTTTGAAAGCTCCTCTTCGTTACATTCCTTCCACTAGTTCTGTTTCTCTCCTTTTGTCACAGAGGAGCTTCTCGTCGTCTTCCTTCCCTTTCCCATCAACATTACTTTCTGTACTGCTTGGAGCTGTCTTTTCACATCAACTTATCATCTTCAATCTATGGTCTATAGTATCTAGCAACAACATAATCTATCAATGCTTGGACGTTTTGTGATATAACCGACCAATCTGGAAAACGTCTCTCCCAAAATATTTTCTCTAGGGTTCGGCTCTCTTGCCTTATCCATGTCGGAACAAGCTGCGCAGTGACACTCTGGCACAGTTTAGTTTTTTCTCCATTGAGATGGAGATGACAAAGAATTAGCAAACAAAGAAGCGTATGTGTGGTTGACCGACAAATAATAGCGACATAGATCGAGCTTCATTTAGTCTTTCAGGCAAGTGTTTTGCTAAATTAGAATCGAGTTCATGTATTTCCTAGCTCGCTTCATTTGTCTATATTTCTGACATATCACCTAATTATGGTAAAATCTAGGAAGATTGATCGTAGATCTCCAGAGTTCTTCGACCTCTGATTTCGCCCTTCAGTACTGTCAGCATTGCAGGCCCATATCAGCGATAAGATGATGAAATTTCCTTGTGGCTGTAGTTTCCCATGATTATATGGCACATCCTATCAATATCCAGATCATGATGATGTGGTACTGCACAGTTGAATCTGAGTATATGGAAGCTGCCATCTTCTCAGAAATTCAATTATCATCGATGGCAATAACAATATGATGTTTAGAATCCTATTCCTTCCGGGCTTTTATAACTTAAAACTTTTCTATCCGCTAGGAAACCTATTCCATTAACTCATACGAACTTTGCATCTCACAATTCAATCCAATGTCAGCATTGTGGCCAACATTGTCGCAAGATAACAATTAATTCAATTCTCATAATTAATTTAATTTTTATGCCAATAATGTTACATTTTATTGGGTTTTATTAATATCTTAAGTTTATAATATTAATTTTTTGGTTTATTAATTTTTTAGGTTTATAATATTAATCTTTTTGGTTAATTAATTTTTTAGGTTTTGATTACTAATCCCTTGAATTTTAATATTAACATTAATTTATTGGATAATTAATCAATTGGATTTATAATATTAATTTTGGATTTTTTGATTGCTTGGGTTTATAATATTAATAGTTCCTTGATATTATTAATACCTTGGTTTGTAATATTAAATCCTTAGGTTTCTAATATTAATCTCTTGTGTTATGAATCTCTTTGATATTTAATATGGATAATTCCTTTGGTTTATTAATCCCTTGGGATGATAACAATCATCCCTTGGGTTTGATTGATGCCCTATGTTTATAATATCAAACCATTGCGTTTATAAGATTGATCACTTTACAAAAAAATATAATCACTTGGGTTTATAATCCCTTGGAATAAATCCATTGGGTTTATAATATTCATTTTTTTAGGGACAATATAATTTCTTGGGTTTTTAATCCCCAAGGTTTTTAATATTACTTCTTTGGGATTAAAATATTAGCACCTTTAGTTTATAATATTAATTCTTTGGGTTTATTAATCCATTAGCTTTGAAATATTAATCACTTGAGTTTTTAATCTCTATTGTTTATAATATTGATCCCTTGGGTTTATTATTCCATTGTGTTTATAATTTTAATATATTGGGTTCATTAATTCATTTGTTTCTAATACTAATATTTTTTTTTATATAATATTAATCTCCGTTATAATAATAATTGTTTGGTTTAATGATAATTTTATTTATATTAGTATTATTATTAATTTTATAAGTATTAATGTGATTTATAAGTCTTCATCATTTGTTCTAGGATTAATTCCTTGCATTTTTAATCCTTAGGTTTATAATATTAATGCCTTGATATACTAATCTCTTGGGTTTTAAAATATTAATCATTGATTTTTGAATCCTAGTGTATAATACAATCTCTGGACTATTATATGAATTGATTATTTTTGTTTATGTGTTTTATTATTATCTCTTATTATTATTATTAATATATACCTTAATGACTACTGCATATTTCAACCAATTTAATGCTTGTGCTGTGAAGATAATATCTCTTATCTGCGTATATCAACCAATTATTAATATAATTGTGCTGTAAAATATATACACATATATGTATTTTTATTATATTATAAAATATCATGATAATTTTTTTAAATAAATAAGATAAATATTGAATAATTATTATAACATCAAGAGAATTGGTCTATATATTACGAAAGAAATAAAATAAAAGCGCACCTTTGAATTGTTTAACCAAGTTGTCTTTAGTGCAACTTTTTGGAAGCTTTTCCCATTGGTGTTTTCTGATGTAATTTCTCTAAAATCCTACAAGAATTTATTGAAATCACAAGTTTGATGGGTAATCCTTGTACAATTGAATTTCCCTAGGGTTTTTCAAGGAGGTGAATCCATATGATGGGTAATCCTTGTACAATTGAATTGCCCTAGGGTTTTTCAAGGAGGTGAATCCATATACACAGTAAAAAAACCAATTTAAATCGAATAAATCAAGATTTCACCTCAATTTTTTCCATCTGATTCCACCACCGAAAAGTCCAAAAAGTCATACTAAAGGCAACTCCTTGTTTAACTTACATTGTATATTTTTTTTTATAATGTTATAAGCATCTTTAATTAAAAATGTTTGATGTTTAAATCTGTAGATGAATTCGATAAATGTTTGAATGAGTATTATGGTAATAGGAAGAACTTACAAAAATATAAAAGGGAAATTTATTTTTTCAACTTTTTATTTTATTAGTCCCCGCCAAAGCGCCTGGGAAGGACTATTGTAATTGATTGATGATTTTCATGAAAACTAATGTTCTTATCATGGCTATTACATTGTTTTTCGAAAGTCTAAAGAAAATGTTACTATATGTCATTGTTATACCGAAGGTTTGAAGATGACATTAAATTCACCATCTTATTTGCCCTCTTCCCAAGGCAAGTACGAGGCCTAACTTACGACAAGTATGGGAAAACCATGAAATTTTCAACTTCACATGAACTAATGTTAACATACATTCTAAACATTAAATGCTAAAATGATTGAAAACTATAGCTCCCAAAGTAACATTAGATCAAAAATAATAAAAAGGTGTCCACCCCTTACGCCTACCATTGCTCCTGTCTACCTATAATAGGGGCCATACACTATAATAGTTGCCATAAACTCTAAATGTTGTCATAATATTTCCATCACCCTGTCATTGTTGTCCCTAAGCCCTCTATCCACACTCCAGAAGTATGGAATGGTTGTAGAACTAGCTTCCTTCCGCGGTTTTCTTCCCTGGGTGAGTAGAATAGATGATAATAAATGTATTTGAAGGACCTGGAACCATAGAGCTGGAGTGTTTGAGTGTTTTCGCTTAAATATTTTATGTATCCTTCCATAAATATTGGCCCTCATAGTGACATTATCCCTTTTGTGTCTCATCCCAAAACTTCAGCGTAACATACTAAATCTTTTTCTCCGTTTACTTAGTTACTCAGCTCCTTCATAAATAAATAGATTCCATTCCAATGGGATAAATACATACCAAATGCATACCTTCAAATGGTTTTGTAATGGTTTAGGAAAGCGCCACTACTGATGATCAAAGCTCTACACCTATCTCAGTGACACAAATTTTAGTGAGTTTTAGAAAACGCGTTATCCTTTTAATTATGTTTGCTCGCTAGATGCTACACTAATTTGTTCAAAGTGTTCTATTCAATATAATTTAGTAGTTTATCGAACACGAAATGTGTACACAGCCACACATGATCTGTGAAGGTTTTTTGTTTACAAAGTGTTATATCCAATACAAATCACCACCGAAGGTCCACACAATCATGTGAATAAAAATTTAAAGTTTGTTGGCTTGCCCTCTAAATAAGTGACGTACCACTCAAATATTGCCATAAAGTCACTTCCAATAATTCTTAGGAACAACAAGATGATGTCCTGGTATAGGTTTTCCATCTCCGAAAGTTGACCAATTATCCCTATCAAAGAAAATTTTTGGGGCTAAGCTCTCCATTGACTCAATAGTCGAATCTATCTGCCACACCTTAAAATCATGGTTTGACAACTAGTATTTAATTATTGCATCTTCTTGAAAGCTTCAGGAATGACATAGGTCGTAAGGTCTCCCTTCTTATTTAGTAGAAATAATCCTTTGTGTGGGATGGAATTGCTTCACACACTAGATGACAATTTCTCTACAATTGAAAGCCTCTGTAATGCACCCTGCTTGGAACAATCCGAATGTCCAAATATTTTTCTCGCTTCCTTGTGATTTCAAAATCTCCATGGAATTCCTATATATTATGGACCATTGCATGACTTTCTGCCTCAAAGCAAGAAATTCCATAGTCTATCCAATGCATAATTTTGCCTATTCCCTTCCAAACCTTCAAATGGAGTGAAAACACTTCAAGACTTGCTCTCGGCAATGCTGGGCTCTTCTGACCGGCTTGCAAGGACCTTCCGGCAATGATCATAAGCTATGTGAGGTGGGGAGGTCGAGGGTCTAGGTTATAGGGTAGAGGTGTAGGGTCTAGGAGTTATGTCAGCTATGGGAATGACCGTAAGGCTATGACTGGTTGAACAGACAGACTACTTGGCACATACTAGAGCTCCTGTAACGGGGTAGCTTAACTGAGTAGCTTCACCAAAAGCTTGATGACCTGGTGTGGCAGCGAGGCTCAACTTGTGCGAGCTTTCGGGGCGCAGGCTGTAACAGAGGGGCGATAGTGAGCCAACAAATTGCAAAAAGATATATGGCATGCATATATGAACTTCTCGTTTTAGAGAAAGAAAGACGGCGGAAGGACAGCATTTCAACAATTTCCTGTTGAAAAAATTCAATTGACTTATTTT